>JAODAL010007185.1:0-127315 GCA_025379985.1 Phyllomedusa bahiana | reverse complement strand
GTGTTTTCAGGGGATCAAACCCCCTGTTGTGAATTTTGCATTAAGTCTTGTAGAATCAGCAAGTTGTGCAAAAAGTACAGAAACATTGAACACCTGGACATGTGCATTCTAAAGTTATAAAATGGTCTCATTTAGTTCATAAAAAAGTCAAGAAATTTTATGTTCATCCTGAATATTATATATATGCAATGTTATGTTATGTAAAATGTTAAGCAAACACCAAAAGTGGAGGAGAGTGTACTTGCCAGACCTCCGGCGCCACTTTGGGGGTCGGCCGTCACAGCTAAACTATAAAGGTTTAGTCCCTTCCAGGGAGGACTTCCTCCTGATTAGTAGTGTACTTATGTGTCTTCAGATTGCTGCCTCTTTCCTTTCTCCTGCTGAAGGAGACCAGCTGCAGGAGTTTCCCTCTGAAGCCAGTCTCCTGCCACCTGTGGCCTGTCTTCTGCCCTGTGCAAAAACTGGCTAGACCCACCCCTTCTCCCAGCGGGCTGTTTCTTACCAACTGTCGCCACTGGAGAAAGACCACAGGGGGCAGGAGCAAGGGACAGGAGATAAAAGGCCAACTCATTCCGCCTGTAGCCTGTCTCCAGCTCCCTACATCCACCAGAGACATGCTTCAGGAGACAGGAGCAAAGGGCAGGAGAAAAGAGGGTAACCCCTGCTCCCTGCAGCCTGTCTCCTGCCCCCCCTGTGATCTGTCTCCAGTGGCCAAAGAGAGTAGGAGTCATGGCAGAAGGGGAAGGAATTGCCCTGCTCCCTGCGGTCAGTCTCTGGTAATCACAGGAAACAGGCCTCAGGAAGCAGAAGTTACCCCCTACCGGCTGTCTCCTGCCCCCTGTGGTATGACTCTGGTTTTTGCCAATTGCAATAGCCTATCCAAGCTTCAGGAAATCTGGGTGACACTCCACCCCCAAAAGTAGCACCCAGTTTTCCTATCATGGGCCATGGTGTTTATTTAAATTAAAAAAGTGAAATTTGTGTTTGTTTTTTTTGTTCATTTAATTCCAGTGTTAGTAATGGAGGTCCGGACAGATGCTTCTTCATTACTATGGTTCAGGCTTGGTGTCAGCCAGCAGTGGCTTTTGTCATGCCAAAGCTTAACCCCTTGTCACTATTACCCCAGTACCCAATGCACCTGGGGTACTGGAATGAACCAGGTAAGCATCAGAAGCGGATCCTCTAATGTGATGGTCCGCCTCTGGCACAGCTACGGGCTGATATTTTTAGAATGGAAAGGGACCAGAATCCAGGGACCTTCCTATTCAGAGAGTATCAGGCTGCAGCTGTCAGTTTTATCTTGTCTGGTTATTAAAAATGCGGGGACCCTATGTAGTTTTTTTCCTCAAAATAATTTATTTTAGAATCTAAACATAGGCATCCACTGTAATGATTACAGTAGTTTCCCATTTTGGATTCTCATTAAAGAAATGATTTTTGAAAAAAAAAATCCCCTCCTCCCCATTTTCCATAACCAGTCAAGGTAAAACCAGCAGCTGCAGCCTGATACCACCACAAAGTACCATAATAAAGAGAACCTGTCCCATAGATTATGCCCCCCTTGCTGAGGACAGCACAAGCTAGTGACAGATCTGCTGTTTCCAGCGCCGAGTCCCTTATTCTGTACGATGCAGCAGCTTCAGAGCATTTAGTGCTCAAATCTGGCAGTGCAGCCTGTTCTGAGGCGAGTGCAGTTTATTCATGAGCAGGCATTACCCTCCCCCACCACACACACACTTTATATAATTTTTTAAACCTCCGCTATGTATGTGACCCCCTGCTTGGTGTCTGTGATTTCCCCTCTGTGAGCTCTGATAGCACTTCAGTGAGGATTGTTGATGGTTCTTCTTTGGGGTCAGCTATGGCCTGACAGGTGTAAGTGTTATGAGGACCAGATAACTCCCTCCCCAGTGCAGAAAAGGACTACCCCATTACCCTTTCATATATTGTGGTCTAGTCAAATCTGATCTATTCCCCTCTGGAGTACAATAGGGTGATCATTATATAATTACTCACTATTTGTAATGAGACTAGATAGAGATCAGCAGCACCTAGAGTAATGAAAGGTAAGCTTGTCTTGCCCTTTAGGAGCTTTATCTCTTTTAATAATAGCTAGAAAAGGAGAAGATTTTATACCTATTTTTTAATTCCATAGGACTGCCAAAACAGAAATAAAGTACTGCCAAAATTCCATGGATTTTTCTATGACTACTAGTTCTAACGAAAATATTTCTTTTTCATGGAAGTGTCTTTGTAACAACGGCTCAAAGCTTGCCTTACATAAACCTTGCTTTGTATACACAGTTGTTATTTTTTGCCTCAAATTACAGTAAGCTGTGAAAAATGCTGCAGTCAGAAATATATACATATAAGAGGATCTGTTTACGCTAAGAAGGCGAAGAGGAACTAGAAACAGAAAAAAAATGTAAAACAGAAAATACAGCACAGTATTACGACAGTGAAGAGTCACATATTACTAATATCTAATAATTCTTAGTGATACAATAATTACATTATCACTATTATATAATGTAACAATATACAGTAACCTTGACTCTATATCATTGAGATATAATAGACCAGTCATTATAGGGTATGCTTTTGTAGAAAATAACCAGTGTATTTCTGCTGTCTAGCAGTACTATGTGGGATCTCTGACATATGACGCTATTGTTTACAGTGGAGAAAGTAAGTATTTGATACACTGGCGATTTTGCAAGTTTTTCCATGTACAAAGAATGGAGACATCTGTAATTTTTTTCGTAGGTAGACTTCACCTGTGAGAGAGAGAATCTAAAAAAAAATCCAGAAAATCAGATTGTATGATTTTTAAATAATTAATTTACATTTTATTGTATGTATTAAGTATTTGATACAATAGAATAACAGAACTTTATATTTTTTACAGAAACCCTTGTATGCATGGTCAGATGATTCCTGTAGTTCTTGACCAAGTTTGCACACACTGCAGAAGGGATTTTGTCCCACTAGCTCCCTCCAAATTTTTTCAATTGGGTTCAGGTCTGGAGACTGCCTAGGCCACTCCAGGACCCTGAAATGCTTCTTACGGAGCCTTTCCTTAGTTGCCTTGGCTTTGTGTTTCGGGTCATTTTCCTGCTGGAAGACCCAGCCACAACCCATCTTTAATGTTCTTACTGAGGGAAAAAGGTTGTTGGCCAAAATCTCACGATACATGGCCCCATCCATCCTGCCTTCAATATGATGCAGTCGTCCTGTCCTCTTTGCAGAAAAGCACGCACAAATTACGATGTTCCCCCCATGCTTCATAGTAGGGTTGTAGTAGTGTTCTTGGGGTTGTACTCATCCTTCTTCCTTCTCCAAACAGGGTGAGTGGCGTTAATACCAAAAAGTTCTATTTTAGTCTCATCTGACCACATGACCTTCTCCCATGCCTTCGCTGGATCATCCAGATGGTTATTGGCTAATATATTTCAAATGGGCCTGGACATGTGAGCAAGAAGACCTTGCGCGCTCTGCAGGATTTTAATCCATAATGGCGTTGTTGTTACAAACGATTATCTTTAAGACTGTGGACCCTTCTCTATTTAGGTCATTAACCAGGTCCTCCCATGTAGTTCTGGGCTGATTCCTGGCCTTTCCCAGGATCATTGTTACCCCACGAGACGAGATCTTATATGGAGCCCCAGACCAAGGAAGATTGACAGCCACCTGTTTTTTTCCATTTTCTAATAATTGCGCCAACAGTCATTGATTTCTCACCCAGCTGCTTTCCTATTGACCTGTAGCCCATTCCAGCCTTGTGCAGGTCTACAATTTTGTTCATGGCGTCCTTAGACAGGTCTTTGGTCTGGGCTATGGTGGAGAGGTTGGTGTGCAATTGATTGAATCTTTTATATGAGTCTTGTATACAAGTAACATGATTCAACAGGTACAATTAATACAGGTAATGAATGCAGAGTAGGAGGGCTTATTAAAGAAAAACTAACAGGTCTGTGAGAGCCAGAATTCTTGCTGGTTGGTCGGTGATCAAATACCTATTTCATGCAATAAAATGGAAAATAATTATTTAAAAATAATACAATGTGATTTTCTGATTTTTTTTTAGTTTAGATTCTGTCTCTCCCCATTGAACTGTACCCATGATAAAAATTGCAGACCTCTCTATTGTTTGTAGGTGGGAAAACTTGCAAAATCACCAGTGTGTCAAATACTTATTTTCCCCAGTGTGTACCTTTTATTAAGCTTCCTATTAATAGATCTAGGAGGCCCATATTATTTTTCTATGGGGCCCTATTAATTCTAGTTATGACCCTTTTCACATAATTGTGATGTATGGAACCCTATAGCTAAAAGAAATGGGCCCCTTACATCTAATGACTGGAAACTAAAACAGTAACATAATAAAAATATATAAATACTAGTGTCATCAGTTTATTCCCTGCTCCCCGATACTTTTGGGCCTCGTAGCAGCAGCTATAGCTATAGTTACGCCCATGTAATATGGTTTTTGTGGTCTGTGAATCCCTTGGGCTTGGAATGTTCCTTTAACAAAAGCGGATTTTCTCAATAGACCAAAAATTCTGTCCTTATGGAAAGATGAGCGTGTGGGAGGTCTGAGGCCATAACCCTTTTGTTGTTTCAAGTTAAAATAGGAGATAAACTAGATATTTCTACTATATATATCTAACCATGGGGCAGGATTGTGATGACTCATGTATGATTCATGTGCAGTTCGAAGTTCCTGATCTAGTCTCTAAACCCAGCATCAGCCTGTTATTGTAACCTCATTCAGCAATGGATAAAGTATGTTTGCTCTTAATGTCATATAAACCTTCATTTTATTTCTACTTGGTGATTCATTATAAGGTAGAACTTACATGATGCATTGTGAATTTCAGTAAAGGCAACTGTGAATAGTTTAGTTAACATTTGTCAAACTGTCATTTGTCATTACATAGTTATATAGTGCGGTTGAAAAAAAGACATAGGTCAATCAAGTTCAACCAAGGGTGGGGAAAATGTGGGTGAAGGGAGGCAGGTAAGGAGTTTAAGCCTGGTTTCCCTTACTGATGAAGGCTTTGAAACCCATAAGGCAAGAACTAATCTGCTCTAAGGAAGATTTAATGTCTGATCCCAGAGTTGCCATCAGACTGAATCTAGAATTTTATATGGCTACGTACGCATTAATATTCTTTAGTTCCAGGTAGGTATCTAAGCCTTTCTTGAAACTCGCAACTGTTCCTGCTGTGACCAGCTCCTCAGGAAGACTATTCCACAGATTTACAGTTCTCATAGTGAAGAACGCTTTTCTCCTCTGGAGACTGAATCATTTTTTCTCCAGCCAAAGTGAATATCCCCTTGTCTTTTGATGGGGCTTTACATTAAATCATTTTTCCCCATACTTTTTGTAGGGACCATTTAATCATGTCTCCCCAGAGCTATTTTTTCTCAAGACTAAGTAAGTGCAACTCTTCTAACCTCTCCTCATAATTAATATGCTCCATTCCCCTTATAAGTTTGGTTGCTCATCTTTGCACACACTCTAGCTCCATTACATCTTTTCTATAAACTGGAGCCCAGAACTGAATAGCATATTCTAACTGAGATTGCACCAATGCTTTATACAGCGGTAGAATTACATCCTTGTCCCACGAATCAATGCCTCTTTTAATATACGCCAATATTTTGCTTGCTTTAGAGGCAGCTGATTGACACTGCATGCTGTTCTGTAGTCTATGATCTACAAGAACGCCCAAGTCTTTCTAAAGAATCAATTCTCCCAGTTTTTCTCCCTCTAGGACATATGATGCCTGCAGATTATTTCTACCCAGATGCAGAACCTTTCATTTATCCACATTGAACCTCACTTGCCAAGTGGATGCCCAAACACTCAGTGTGTCCAGGTCTGCTTGCAATTTATGAAACATCTTCCATTGATTGCTCTATACTACATAGCTTGGTGGTACACTACATAGCCTGGTGAAGCTCCACTAGGTTATTTTGTGTGGCATGTCAGAGCTTAAGTACAGCGAGTAAGAATGGACAAGATTCGAATGCAGAAGGACTAGTTGTCTACTTTCTGTAGAGGATGCAGACAGCACTCGGCAGGAGAGCCAGCACAGGGAGTGGCCGCCATCTTGGATTTAGAGCGCACTTCCACTCCGCTCTATTCAGCAACTCACAGGCGGTGGCACAGTTCTGACAGCCCAACACAGGCACTCTAGTCATTCTTCAAAGCCCTCCAATAGCCATTTGAGGGTAACCATAATCCTGATGTGGCCCTTGGTAAAAATGAGTTGATATCAGCGCTCTAGTTGTATGAAAAGCATCAAGACTTTACATGCACCAAATATTTCATTGATGTATACAGTATACATAGATGAGTTACTATTTAATCAGATCTAAGAAGTTTAGCATTCCTGCCCCTTGGTTACATCTCCACATAATCAGTAACCAAATAATGCTGAAATCTAGATTCAGAGATTATGAGGTTTGCATTTTTACATGGAAAAACAAACAGTGGATTCCCTAAATCATACAGGAAATCCTTGTTAAAATAGATGAAATCTAATCAAAATAATCCCTGCTGCTTGTACAGAAATAGACTGATGGATCAGCCGATGTACATGATACTGTCTGCTGAGAATGTGACTTATGAGCTAAAGGTGACAAGGTTCAGAAAGATAAGTGTGTGGTGTCTGCTGGGTAATCACATATAAAGATACAAGATGTCATACACCTACCCATGCAGCTACATCATACTCTTGGGTCATGTATCCACAGCTTAGCACGACTATCTTATTTTCGGAATTTTTAACATTTAAAACCACCGAAAATACGATCGTTAAAGGCAGCCTCATAGCCTAAAATAGAAAAAACGACCCGTAGTCTCAACAGGTCTTTTTTTTCTCTGCTCATCTTTTGGCGCCCGGCGTATTATACAACATGCTGTATAGTACGCCAGTGTTTTGAGTTTTTTCGTCGTCTTCCAATACAATCAATTGTATGGGTGACGGCAAAAAAACGAGAACGGACCGCGGTTTTAGCGCAAAATGTGACAAAAACCGCGGTCCTGCATCGGACAAAAAACGGTCGCCTTTCGGGTGTTGTTTGTCCGATGCAGTGTGGATTCAGCCTTAGGCTATGTGCAGACGGCTTTTTCACGCCATAATTGCGGGACGGATTTTGCCCGCAATTACGGCGTGTGTACGGGGGCGGAAAGGGACCGGCAGCTCGCCGGCCCCATAGACTTTCATTATCCACGGCGTGAATCCCGCCAGGGTAATGTGCCTGTCACTTTCTCCCCGCTCGCGAGCGGGGAGATGAGAAGGAATTTCAGCCATATTTGCGCGCAGTACGGCGCGAAATACGGACTGAAATCCGTCCTCAAATCAGTTGTGTGAACATAGCCGTACTCGACTGACAGCTAATCATCTTGCCTCCTCTATATATATGCACAATCATCTCAGCCGAGCATGCATGTGTTTCTAATGGAGAGGGGCAATTAGTTGCCAAACCCTTCTGGCAATGGCTTTTCTTCTCAGGAACATTTTGAAATCCTGACATCTGCCGTTAGGGAAAGTTGGGAGATCCACATGCTATGTAATTAACTAGACCAACCAAAATCAGGGAGTGTGGCTGACTGTCACCCACTGTTTATGAGTACTTTATAGGTTATAGTTGTATACATCAGGGCTCTATACTAAGCATATAATGTACATGGGAAGATGTTCCTGGTATATGCAATGAAGTAAGTGTAAAAACAAAAAGTTTGAACAAAACCTCACATACACCCTTAGGCTATGTTCACACGGCTTAAAATGGGCCGTATTTCGGTCCGTAATTACGCGCCGAAGTGCGCAAATTACGGGCCGAAAACGGCCCATTCATTACGGAAATTCACAGTTCTCATAGAGAACTATGGATTACGTCTCCTCTCCCCGCCCGGCGAAGCCGCCGGGCGGGGAGATAATTGACATGCGAATTACTAGTGGCGTATACGCGCCGCTGGCAATTCAAGTCTATGGACCGGCAAAGTGCCGGCCCCCTGCTCAGTCCCCCGCTCCCGCCCTGCCCCCGGTCACACGGCGTAATTGCGGGGCGTAATTACGCCCTGCAAATACACCGTGTGAACATGGCCTTATAATACTAAGTTAGTGGTCAGCGCCGGATTGTCTTCTGGGAAAGTTCAACTCCAAAGTCCACCAGAAGACAACCACATGTACAGCTCGCCGGTAAAATACAAACAATAGAGGTAGCTCACCTATTGCACGGGCTAGATTAGTGTCCACGCTGTGAATCCGTGTTGTGTTGCCTTCCGTCCCGGTTCCCGCCGGCCAAGCGGTTCGAATGCAAAGACAATGCCGGATATCCTGTTGCTAGCCCACACCGAGGCCTGCACCGCAAGAAACTCCAATACCGGTAACGGTGGAAAATACAACTTTATTGCGGATAAAACCAGCAGCGCACAAACAAAGTCACAGGATGCCTGTACTTGACAGACGCGTTTCGAGCGGATCGCTCTTGTTCACAGTCAAAGGTGCGGTACTTAGCTGCTATATTTAAAACAACTTAAAACCAATCACGTACAGAATTGATGATCACATGTTAATAATGCAAATTAGACAACATTTTTGTTTTTCTTAAAGGGAAATGCCATAATTATGCTATACCTATTAGAAAAAATACACTCACCGGCCACTTTATTAGGTACACCTGTCCAACTGCTCGTTAACACTTAATTTCTAATCAGCCAATTACATGGCGGCAACTCAGTGCATTTAGGCATGTAGACATGGTAAAGACAATCTCCTGCAGTTCAAACCGAGCATCAGTATGGGGAAGAAAGGTGATTTGAGTGCCTTTGAACGTGGCATGGTTGTTGGTGCCAGAAGGGCTGGTCTGAGTATTTCAGAAACTGCTGATCTCCTGGGATTTTCACGCACAACCATCTCTAGGGTTTACAGAGAATGGTCCGAAAAAGAAAAAACATCCAGTGAGCGGCAGTCCTGTGGGCGGAAAATGCCTTGTTGATGCCAGAGATCAAAGGAGAATGGGCAGACTGGTTCGAGCTGATAGAAAGGCAACAGTGACTCAAATAGCCACCCGTTACAACCAAGGTAGACAGAAGAGCATCTCTGAACGCACAGTACGGCGAACTTTGAGGCAGATGGGCTACAGCAGCAGAAGACCACACCGGGTGCCACTCCTTTCAGCTAAGAACAGGAAACTGAGGCTCCAATTTGCCCAAGCTCATCAAAATTGGACAGTAGAAGATTGGAAAAACGTTGCCTGGTCTGATGAGTCTCGATTTCTGCTGCGACATTCGGATGGTAGGGTCAGAATTTGGCGTCAACAACATGAAAGCATGGATCCATCCTGCCTTGTATCAACGGTTCAGGCTGGTGTGGTGGTGTCATGGTGTGGGAATATTTTCTTGGCACTCTTTGGGCCCTTGGTACCAATTGAGCATCGTTGCAACACCTTGTGGAATCTATGCCACGAAGAATTGAGGCAGTTCTGAAGGCAAAAGGGGGTCCAACCCGTTACTAGCATGGTGTACCTAATAAAGTGGCCGGTGAGTGTATATGCATTAAATATGTGTAGATATTATTTAAATCAATATATATACAATAGATCGGTGCGGTAATTTAGCCCTTGTGGTCTTCTGGTACCCAATGTGAGTATCCAGTAGGCCTCTCTCTGTCTCAATTTAGTGTCCCAATTGCCTCCCCTATTAGGGCATATTACTTTTTCTATGGCATAGAATTTGAGGCTAGTTGTATTGCCTTGGTGACATTCCAAAAAATGTTTTACCGCTCCCGATGCAGATTCATTGTTTTTACTAATACCAGCTATATGTTCCGTAATGCGGGTTTTTACTTTACGATTTTAGCTACCCACATATTTTTTTGGGAATAAAATACATTCAAAGAAATACACAACATGTTGTGAATTGAAGTTAATAAACTGCTTTATTTCAAATTTTTTTATGTTTGCTATGTCGCTGAATGTATTGGTTTTTATACTCAAGTTACATGTATTGCATCTATTCCCCCCACACTTGAAAAAACCTGTTTGTTTTAGCCATATTTTACTTTTCGGGGCTTCCCTAATAAAAGTACTTGGGGATATTATATTGCCTATTGTTTGGTTTCTTTTAGGGACACAGGCCACTCCATTTTTTAGAATTTCAGAAAGGGTTTCATCTTGGCGCAGAATGTTGAGATTTTTATAAAATATAGATTTTATTTCTCTAAAATTTTTGCTGTACTTTGTTGAAAATACTAATTTATTGGGATTATATGATCTATTATTTTTATGTTCACTGTTTACCAACAATTGTTGTTGGGTTTTATCTTTAATTTTAGCTTTGGCTTTTTTCATTTCTTTCATGCTATAACCTCTCTCTCTTAATCTTTGGTCAATGTTATTAACTGATTCTTTCAAATCTCCATCATTGGTGCAAAGTCTGCGGGCCCTTACATATTCACCATATGGTATGGCTCCAATTGTGCTCGGAGAGTGACAACTATTAGCTTTAAGAATTGAATTTCCAGAATTTGGTTTACGATACATTGTAGTTGTTACAGTGCCACTCTCCACATCTCCTTTAAGGAGAATGTCCAGAAATGGGATTTCATACTTGTCCCATTTTGCAGTAAAGCCCAAATTGAAGTGGTTCTGATTTAAATATTCCAAGAAAGGATGTATGAGCGCTACATCGTGACCCCAAATAATAAGGAGGTCATCGATGTAGCGCCCATACCAGACAATGCACCCCAAATAGGGATTATCCACATGATATATGGCATGGTGCTCCCACCATGCCATAGTGATGTTAGCTAATGAGGGTGAAGCAGTGGCACCCATAGGTGCTCCCAATAGTTGTAAATAAAAATTATCCTCAAAGGTGAAAAAATTACTTTTTAGCGAAAATTCTATGGACATGAGTAAAAATTCTTGTAGATTAGGATGGTAATTACTGTGGTTTTTGAGAAAAAATGTTACTGCTATAATAGCAATGTCATGAGGTATAGATGAGTATAAATTGATAACATCACAACTAATCCATGTATAGTTATTTTGCCACTGTCTACCTGCCATGATTTTAAGCATGGATTTAGTGTCCTTTATGTATCCGGGTAATTTACGTACTATGGGCTGTAGATGTTGATCTACCCAGGTACTAAGTCTCTCACAAAGAGATTGGTTGCTGGAAATTATGGGTCTTAAACTCGGAGGAAACATGTTTTTATGCACCTTTGGGGCTCCATAAAATACTGGAATCATGTGATTATTCCCCAACAAATATTTTTTGTGCTTCTCTGTAATAACCCCCAAGGATAGCCCTTCATTTAATAAATGTTCCAATTTTTTGTGATAGAAATCTATAGGATTTTTAAGTAATTTCCGATATGTTTTTGTATCCTCTAAGATGTTATATACTTGCTTAGTATAGAGGCCAGCATCCATCACCACAGTAGCCCCTCCTTTGTCCGCTCTCTTAATGACCCAATTTTTGTTATCTCTAATTTCCTTCAATGCTTTTCTCTGGGACCAGGTAAGATTATTTTTGTCCCTTTTCTTTTGTTTCCCTAACCGGTCATTTTTAGTTTGTAATGCCATGAGGTCACGCTCCATAACATTTTGAAACGCCTCCATGGCAGGTACCCTAGCTTTAATAGGGTAAAAGGCTGGATTGGGCATGTGGTGATGGATGCTGGGCTCCCCTTCATTATCCAAATTTCCATATTCTATATTTTCCATCTGGAGCTCATGGAGATTTCTCAATGTTATTTGTTCATTAAATTGTAGTGTTTCATACTCATTGATCTCCGCTGACATAGTATATTTATCCTCATCCTTATTATACTCTTTATTGAAAAAAAATGAATCTGCATCGGGAGCGGTAAAAATTTTTTGGAATGTCACCAAGGCAATACAACTAGCCTCAAATTCTATGCCATAGAAAAAGTAATATGCCCTAATAGGGGAGGCAATTGGGACACTAAATTGAGACAGAGAGAGGCCTACTGGATACTCACATTGGGTACCAGAAGACCACAAGGGCTAAATTACCGCACCGATCTATTGTATATATATTGATTTAAATAATATCTACACATATTTAATGTATATATTTTTTTCTAATAGGTATAGCATAATTATGGCATTTCCCTTTAAGAAAAACAAAAATGTTGTCTAATTTGCATTATTAACATGTAATCATCAATTCTGTACGTGATTGGTTTTAAGTTGTTTTAAATATAGCAGCTAAATACCGCACCTTTGACTGTGAACAAGAGCGATCCGCTCGAAACGCGTCTGTCAAGTACAGGCATCCTGTGACTTTGTTTGTGCGCTGCTGGTTTTATCCGCAATAAAGTTGTATTTTCCACCGTTACCGGTATTGGAGTTTCTTGCGGTGCAAGCCTCGGTGTAGGCTAGCAACAGGATATCTGGCATTGTCTTTGCACATGTACAGCTCACTTTTGGAGAAGACAGTGCAAAAATAATATATGAGCCCCTAGTTATCCAAAAGCTCATTATAGAGTCCCCACCTCCATCTCTCTAATGACCTACCAATTATTGTACTTAAAAAATTAAATCTAATCAATCTAATTCAATCTGATGGAAAATAGGATGACTACAATGGGCCCTGTTACATATGGGACCCCTATGCAGCTGAACAGGTTGTACCAGTGGTATATCCGCCTCTGCTTTAGTCTAGTTTCTTGGCACTATGGTCTATTTATTTTTAATACTCACAACTATCCTAGCAAACATTGTTAATTCTATGACCTAGGCAATAGACACTGAAAATCATTCTCTCTTCTCAAGGCCACATCACCTTAGATCAGGATGGGAAACGTTTTTCAGCCTAGGGCCATTTGGATATTTGTGACATCATTCGGAGGCCATACAAAATTATCGGTTTAAAAATGTACCTGTAATATTTGGTTGAACATTAAACTAACTCATCCCTAATGTGATGGCTGGAGCTGCTTCTCTCCCTGATCAGCACAACAACAAATGCACATTGCTAAATGGATGAGTACATCAGCAACAAATCTCACCCCTGCTATGTCCATGTTACAGCACATAGGGGGAGAAACGACATGGATGGGACTTAGGCTGGAGGTCATCCCTGCCTTCGAGTTCAGATGTTATGTGTCCGAGTCTCCATTCCACTTGTGCTGTAGTGTCAAACCTTTCCTGATGTGCAGTAAGATATCGGTGTAGAAACGACATGGACTAGAGTTGGCACTGAAGTCATGGATGCCCGCCCACACCCCAAATTTAGATGCAATAACCCTTTGTCTCCATTCCTCCTACACTTGATGCACATGCTCTTTCTCCCCAGAGTTGCAGTAGCATATCAAAGCACTAGTAGCATGGACCTGGGTGAGCAAAAAAGTGCCAGGAGCTCTGCAGATCAGCGCATGCGCAGTAGCAGTTTGGGGAGGAACAGCTTAAGTGTGATCTGCTACTGCGCATGCGCTGGTCTCTGAAGCTCCTGGCCCTTTTCTGCTCACCCAGTTTGCTGACTTGGAGATACTTAACGTAGGGTCAGACCAAATTATTTTGTGGGCTGTGTATACGGCCTGCAGCCTGTATGTTCCCTGCCCTGCCTCAGATGAACATCTTCATTGGGTCACATCCACTGAATGCCTCAAAAACATATAATCATGGGATGACTTTATGTGCCAAAAAATGGAGCAAAATTTGGCATAGTTACTGGTATAAGGGTATAAGTTAAGCCAATAAGTAGGTGGTATAAAGTTAGACAACAGTGTCTGAAGATGCAACAAATTTATTATACCGCACGAACCACTGTGATAAATTTGTCATATTCTTAGACTGTCTAGTATAATTTTACACTGTGCAGGTACTAGTAAATCTGTCCCATTGTATGTAAGACACTGCTGGCAGGGACTGCATGACCAGTTAGGACATGTCCCCACGGCACCGGTTTGCGGTTTTGCAGACCATCTGAAAAACCGACTGTAAATTAACACACCGGGCTACTATAGAAAACCCGTGCAGCAGTCCGAAAAACATTGAACATGTTCATTGTTCCGTCTGGTTTTCGGACGGAATATGAACATATTAATGGGGGGGGGGGGGGGCTATACTGACCGGTATTTGTCCTTTGCCGTGGGGATGAGCCCTTACATGGCCTCGGTGCTCCCTCTTATCTTGTCTCACTGCTGACAGATTCTTTTTTTATACTCTTTCCTCCAGATCCCACCTATTTCATTCCCCTATTGCTAATATTCTCCCTCACACTAATCTGCTCTCTATTATGCTGACAGCAGAGCTGGGGTAGAATATAGACCATAGAGCTGGTAAACTGAGCTGGATCGCAGATCCCAGCTGGTTACAGTCTGTTTGCCCTAGTACATCTGTACAGCAGTTGCTGTAACAGCGGTAGGAATAGATGCTTCACAGCAATTGTTCAGGCAGAATTTTGGTCGTGTGAAACAGACCAGGCTAGGACTAAGCATCTGCTGTGCAGCATGTGATTGTGGATGCGATGTACAGAGAGGCACATGGCAGCAAGGTATCAGAGAAAACATTCTGCACCAGATATCACTAGCTGAGCCGACATGCCAGTGAAATCTCAATACTGATATGAATTATGACATTGAACAAGTTGCTACTATAAAAAAAAAAATTCCTATAATAAAATGATGATCATCAGGGAATATAAACTGAGGTGATATTCAGATCCTTCATCCTACCCCGTGATATGAACAGAGGTTACTTAGTACAGTAGGAAAAAGAAGCATATCCATCAAGTTCTATCAAGGGTGGGGAAATATGTGGATAAAGTGTGGAGGACAGGGATAGGTTGTCACCTAGCTTTCCAGAGGCCATGAATGACTTATTTTCATAGTTTGTAAGGCCGAAAAAAGACAAGATGTCCATGCAATTCAGCCTGTTGTGCTAAAGTGTTGATCCAGAGGAAGGCAAAAAACCCCAATGAGGTAGAAGCCAATTGTCCGCATTTTAGGGGAATATTCCTTCCCGACTCCAATCTGGCAATCGGAAAAATCCCTGGATCAATGACCCCTCTCCAGAAGCCGAGTCACTATAACTGGTTATATTATTACGCCTCAGAAATGCATCCAAACCATTTTTGAACTTCGTTATTGAATTCACCATGACAAGTTCCTCTGTCAGAGAATTCCACAGTCTCACTGCTCTAACAGTAAAGAATCCTTTTCTATGTTTATGTAGAAACTTTCGTTCCTCAACACGTAGAGGATGCCCCCTTGTTCTTAATACAGTCCTGGGTATAAATACATCTTGGGAGAGATCTCTATATTGACCTCTGATGTGTTTAAACATATTTATCATGTCCCCCCGAAGCCGTCTTTTCTCTAAACTAAAAAACCCTAATCTTGCTAATCTTTCTGGGTATCGTAGTCCACCCAGTCCTTTTATTATTTTTGTTGCCCGCCTTGTACCTTTTTTAAGCTCTACAATGTCTTTACTGTGCACTGGTCCCCAAAACTGTACACAATATTTCCATTGTGTGGTCTAACCAGTGACTTGTATAATGGGAGAATAATGTTCTCATCATGTGCCTCTATGCCTCTTTTAATGCACCCCATGATCCTATTTACCTTGGCAGCTGCTGCCTGACACTGGCTGCTACAGTTAAATTTACTGTCCACCAGGATTCCCAAGTCCTTCTCCATGTCACTTTTACCCAGCCTTTTTCCATTTAACATGTAGTCATGTAATGGATTTTTCCTCCCCATGTGCATAACCTTGCATTTATCTGTGTTAAACCTCATCTGCCAGTTCTCTGTCCAGGCCTCCAACTTATCCAGATCCCTTTGTAATAACACATTATCCTCTATTGTGTTCATTACTTTACAGAGCTTAGTATCGTCTGCAAAGATCGATATTCTACTGTGCAATTCCCTGTGTAAGATCATTAATGAAAATGTTAAAGAGGATAGGGCCCAATACTGACCCTTGTGGTACCCCACTAGTAACAGCGATCCAGTCTGAGTATGTACCGTTAATTATTACCCTTTGTTTTCTATCTGTGAGCCAGTTGCTTACCCACTTGCACACATTTTCCCCCAGTCCAAGCATTCTCATTTTACTGACCAACCTTTTATGTGGCACCGTATCAAATGCTTTAGAAAAATCTGAATTGTCACTGTAGGCAATTCCATCTTATGCTCACCCCTTTGTGAGTCCTGGGTTATGTTCTAGGTGACCTAAGCCAGCTTGACATGTGGCAGGAGAAGGCAGCTGCCCTCAGACATAGCATCAGGTACGCTCATACTTAAAGGGGTTGTCTCACTACATTGATTCATCTTACCTCAGTTCTGTTGGTTTCATTTTAAATTCAGGGGCGTGTTTACTGGCTTCTACTAGGCTGCAGTAGAAGCCAGGTCTGTAGCTATAGCGACCAGTGCTGGCAGCCTATCGGGAGAGAGTAAACAGGCCTGTAGCTATAGTGACCTGAGAAGCTGATGCAGCCCATACATGAGGGGATATCTAGGAATAGGTAGGACAATGTTAATGGACATATATTGCAAAGTGACTTGTTTTTGCAAGATCTTTAACATAAAAAGCAATCCTTGTAGTGAGACAACCCCTTTAAGAACCTTTTCCTGATCTTGGGAGATTTTAGCCAAGCCCCTGAGAATATCTCTGATTCAACTGGGACTGCTCCTGATCAGCCCAGGATTGCCCGTTTTTGCGGCAGAGTTTGTATAAATCTCGACGCTTATGTGACCTGTTTTCAACAAATCTCTCAAAATAAGCAGGAGGGTTGGCAAGTATGGCTATGCTGTATTGATCTTACGAACCCCCCCCCCCCCCTAGTGATGTGTATGTGATCTATCCAAGTTTATTGTAGGATTTAAGTTCTTGGGCCAGAGATCACTGCTAGGTCTGAGACAGCTATGGAGTCTACATTCTGAAATTACTGTAGGTTCTGTTGGGGACTTCAAAGCCCATTGCAGTAGTTTTATTCAAGAGCATTAAGTTGGGATATTTTGAGGGGTGGTCACACCATACTTATTGCCCTGGTATTCTCTCTTTTTTTTTTTTTTTTTAAACCAAATTTATCTGACAAATATCAAGTCCCTTACCTGGGCCAAGGTTCAACGCAAGAGCAACCAACAATTGAAGTTATGATAAAAGGACACCATAAAAAGGTGCTGCCGGCACAATATTAAGTATTGTGTAAAAAGATTCTGTATAACTTGTCATTTATAAATTGAAACTCTATCTCATTCTGGATTCAGGAGTCCAGAGAGTTGTCCTAATGAGTCTGCATACAGAGATAGCTGTCAATCACTGAATCGGCCCACCTACTGGACTCCTAAGCCCAGAAGAGATTCAAAAGAATAAAATACAAGTGACAGGTTCCATTTAAATAACTGCATGCTATATTATTATACTAAACTATATTCTCAAGTATTTTGTCCACTAACTTTCCTATAATTCAGTCGCCCATGCTCACTACTCATCAGGTCTGTGACTGGTATAAATCTTAGATTCAAGTTGATCACTAAGGCCATGTTCACACGGCTTAAAATGGGCCGTATTTCGGTCCGTAATTACGCGCCGGAGTGCGCAAATTACGGGCTGAAAACGGCCCATTCATTACGGTAATCCACAGTTCTCATAGAGAACTATGGATTACGTCTCCTCTCCTTGCCCGGCGAATCCACTGGGCGGGGAGATAATTGACAGGTCACTTTCTAGCGGCATATACGTGCCGCTAGTAATGACTGTCTATGGGCCGGCGAAGTGCCGGCCCCCCGCTCCCTCCACTGCTCCCGCCCCGCCCCCGGCCACACGGCGTAATTGCGGGACGTAATTACGTCCCGCAGTTAAGCCGTGTGAACCTAGCCTAAGACTAAGGGGGACATGTCTGAAAACTGTCTTGGTCTAAGACTTTTCTTGTTGCCCATAGCAACCAATCAGGTTCCCCCTTTCATTTCATAAAGTGCTCTGAAGAAATGAAAGGGGAACCCTGATTGGTTGCTATGAGCAACAAGAAAAGTCTTAGAATAAGACAGTTTTCAGTCATGTCCCCCTAAATTTGTTAGTGCCATCTGTAGACAAAAGCAGTATTATACCCAGGCACCACTTTTACAAGGGTAATTTAGAATATTCATTGAATATCTTGAGGAAAGGCGTGCCTTCTACTTTTTGGACTCCATATATTCTTAATACGTGATGCGTCCCTCATATAAGCACATCTGGCTTTACAATAAAAATTCTCACTAGTGTGGTTGTGTGTATACATTATATAGAACAAGATTTATGGTGGGGGAACAGTGTTCGAGTCGCCCTTACATGCCAAACATCTGTTTTTTAAAGAAGTATCGAAGGGTAAAAATACAATAGTAGATGTGAATACTAGAACAATGAGAACTTGCTCATGATTTAATATGGAAAATAAGGAAGGTCTGGAAGTTCTCTCACATTCACCTTCCTTTCCAGCTGTAATTGTGCCAGAAACAACTGAAAAGGGCAGCACAGTCCTAGACGTACAAGAAGACAACATGTCTCCCGCTACATAACAATACTAATACACCTCGGAAAATAATACAGTGGACTCAGGATATAATATTTCACCATACAATGGTCTTTTCTGGGACATTGTGACATTGTATGGCGAATTTGGTTTCAAGATACAGACAGCCCAGATCTATAGCACGTGTGATTTTATAGAGGATCCAGTTTATCTTATTATCCAATTATCTTATTTTCATATCATGTTTACTTGACCAGTTATACAAGAATAACATGGATCATTTTGGGACAACCCTTTGGAGATTTGTGTGTATGAACACTGTGGACTGGTTTAGATGTTACGCAATACATTTAATGTGTGGTAAATGGATTTGCCTGGAGACACATAGCACAACCATTCACACAATGGAGAAGAAATTGTGTGTACGGATGAAATAGATCTGTACATTATGAGATACATCTCAAAATGGTAAAATAATTGCTACAATTCTGCTTCCTCTGATCTTCTCCTCCCTCTGATCTTTAGGAAATGGATTGTATCGGCTGTAAAATGCAATGACCATACTATAGCACCATCTGCTGGCATCCAGAATAATTACAGCCATAAACAGGCGCATAGAATGCACGTAAGACTTGCCAGATGTAGAAAAAATAAATGATGCCAGAAAAAAAACATTCAAAAGCCACATTCATACTTGAGAAAATACTTACAGATTTTTAGTTCTAAATCTAAGGGAAATAAAACTAGAGAACCCTACCCACATGGTACAGAAACTATCCAAATAGATTTGAGGAGTTTGGATACCGTATTTTTCAGACCATAAGACACGTTTAGAGGAGGAAAATAGAAAAAAAATTTAAGTGAAAATTTAAACTTTTAGAGTGACCTGTATGAATGGGGCTGCACCAGTTTTCTGCTGTACTTTGAGCCAAAAAGAATGTATGAACAGGTGCACTCCAAACTTTAGCACAAGAAGTCCCTTTGTGATGCACCACAGACACTTTTTAATGCAGCAAAAATTAGGAACAGTCTGGGGGCGTCGCACCACATTCATAGGATTAGAGACTTTATGATTTTTTTACACCAAATCTAGGCACAGAACAGTTAGAACAGCCAGACCAGGGTAAAGGTGGTGCCTGAGCCAGACTTGTGGTATTGGCTCTGCACTGCCCTGTATGTATGACCTGCAGAAGAACAGCCAGACCAGGTTACAGGTGGTGCCTGAGCCAGACTTGTGGTATTGGCTCTACACTGCCCTGTATGTATGACCTGCAGAAGAACAGCCAAGACCAGGGTAAAGGTGGTGCCTGAGCCAGACTTGTGGAATTGGCTCTACACTGCCCTGTATGTATGACCTGCAGAGAACAGCCAGACCAGGGTAAAGGTGGTGCCTGAGCCAGACTTGTGGTATTGGCTCTACACTGCCCTGTATGTATGACCTGCAGAAGAACAGACAGACCAGGGTAAAGGTGGTGCCTGAGCCAGACTTGTGGTATTGGCTCTACACTGCCCTGTATGTATGAGCTGCAGAAGAACAGCCAGACAGGGATAAAGGTGGTGCCTGAGCCAGACTTGTCGTATTGGCTCTACACTGCCCTGTATGTATGACCTGCAGACGAACAGCCAGACCAGGGTAAAGGTGGTGCCTGAGCCAGACTTGTGGTATTGGCTCTACACTGCGTCTGCATGTATGACCTGCAGAAGAACAGCCAGACCAGGGTAAAGGTGGTGCCTGAGCCAGACTTGTGGTATTGGCTCTACACTGCCCTGTATGTATGACCTGCAGAAGAACAGCCAGACCAGGGTAAAGGTGGTGCCTGAGCCAGACTTGTGGTATTGGCTCTACACTGCCCTGTATGTATAACCTGCAGAAGAACAGCCAGACCAGGGTAAAGGTGGTGCCTGAGCCAGATTTGTGGTATTGGCTCTACACTGTCCTGTATATATGACCTGCAGAAGAACAGGTTCACACATTCTGGCGCATTCTACACTGACTTAAAGTGATTCAGAGCTGGCCTGTCAGCACCAATGTTGCCCTTAATATTTTTAAACATTTTTTATACTTAAAGAGGTTTTCTCAGTACAGGCTTTCACAGGCATCTTGAGCTTTCCTTCTCTCTCTTACAGTCGTCCCTCAATGAGAAGTGGTGGCATCATCACCCCACCTCCACGCCTGCTCCCTCCTAAGTCGTCATCATCCTTCTGTGTGAGCAGTGAAAGTGAGAGGATGTCCCAGCTCTGCAGGCCTCCTGCAATGGTCAGTTCTCTTGCAACCAGAACACCTGCATTGGTATGCCTAAAACAAAAGGGGGGAGCAGAGCGTATAACGTATAAGGATGTGTTGTATGGATGGAGGTAGCAGAGTGTATATGGGTGTGTTTTATGGGTGGGGGGAGCGTAGTGTATAAAGGTGTGTTACATGGGTGTGTTTTAACTGGCAGCTAAAGAGTAATTGCCTAGATCCTTCACATACAGCTATTACTGTAAGACGAGCAAAGAGAGCTCAGGCAGCCTTTATTACACACCTCTGAGAGGAGTGAAAGACAATGAGAACACACAGACAGCAGCTAGCACAGAAAGCTCAGGCAGCCAATTTCAGTTCCAATTTCACACAGCTCAGAGGGGAGGGGGAGTGTACACAGAAAGTGCAGACAGCCAATCACAGGACAGGGGGCATGTCCCGCATAAGGAGCATGTACCGACCAGGGTTGAACAAAATGTCAGGCATCCAACGCAGTAAATGGAGTGTGGCTGACCACAGACTGCTGATTTTGTTCTAGACACACAAAGATTAGCTAATATCTGCTATACTAAAGGATTTAGGCAATACAAACAAATTGCAAAAGTGCTTATTTTTACCATCTCCATCATTACAGATATGACCTTTGTAGCAAGAAAACCCATTTAAATACTTAGTTCTCCTAGGGTACAGGACCACTAGGGAGCACAATGCCTTGTCCTATATACAGCAGTACCATATACAGGATTTTTGCTCATTACTTATCACACCCTACCTATGGCTGGATGTACATACGTGGCAGCTACAGAAGCTTGCTAAGCACCGTCCCTCATTCAGCTAAACGGCACAGCTGCAATCGCAGGAAGTGTTAACAGCAGGAATGGAGCTGGCCCCATCCCTGCTGTTTACGGTGGCTACTGGCTTTGTTGAACAGATGCCGCTGCACAGTACTATCTCTGGCTGGCAGAAGACTGGATTGGGGCGATACTGCATAAAGCCAGCGGCGAGGGTTAAACCTTCCTGCAGTATCACTCAACTCCAGCCTCCTGCCATTCTGAGAGAGTACATTTGGGGAATTAATAAGTGTGTTTTATAGTCTGAAAAATACGGTATTCACTTGGCCAAATTGGCACCCTTGTTCTTTAAGGGAATGTGTCACCTATAGTATTTATGAATTAAAACCAGACACTAATACATAAATGGTTTTGTAATCTACTATTATTTTCTCATTGTAGATTTTTTAATTCTATGGACATGATCATGGGGGGGCGGCCATTTTGCCTTAGGTGCTACTCTGTTCTGTGAACAGCATTAAGAGAGATGCTTTACTGCAGTTACAAGCTGGTGCCTGGAGATAACTAATCGATCAACTAACTCATTGATCCAACCTCTGTCACAATAACATGCACTTAATATTTCAATACCACAAAGCTCCAGCTGTAGATGGCTTCATTTGAAATACAGTTACAAGGAGTTTCTTACCAAAATGATTGGCTTTTTTTTAAGGTAAATTAAGACCAGATATATTGCTTTGTTGATTTTTCCTTCGTCAAGATATAAAGATTTTATCTCCTTCCAAAGCGCACACGTTTTTCTGGTTACCGACCACCTCTCTAATCTCTCTGATCTCTCGTTGCTCCAAGCTGTCAGTCAGTTCTTCCAATGTGAGTCACTCCCTGAAGAGCTGATGTGTCAATTGCTGCTATAGAACCACCCACAGCCTGACCAGGAAGTGGGGGTCTAAAGCTGGCTGTGGCTCTGGGAAACTGCATGGTGAGAAAACCCCTTTAAGAATCAAATCACCATAAATCTTAATAAACTCTGTATTTGCAAGATTACCTGAAAGTGGACAGGCACTTGTTATGTATAAAAAGAGGATGGGCCTTCAAAATAATTTCCCAGGGAACTTCAGTCCGACACAGTCTATAGCCGTTTTCGCACATCACAGTTTTGGTCAGTATTTTCTATTACTTTTGCAAGATTTGGAAATCTTTGTAGCATACCTTTTCCATGTGGAGGTTTGACTCTTATTTTTGCTTAAGGCCTTGTTCACACAAAGCCTAAAATTTCTTCTTCGCCAAAAACTGTTTGAAATATTACTCCACTTTATATCAATGGTAATCTGAAGCTCATACACATACTTGCCAACTCTATTGTAAAATATAGGACTCATAGTATACAATTGAGCTTTCAATTCAACACTTGGCTCCGATTCCGGCTGCTTTAACCTGTTAGGTGCTGAATGAAATAGCAGCCGCAGCATCTAGGTGGTTGACAGAGGGATTGGGCTCTCTCTGTCGACCAGCGCTGTTCTTACGTGACTGTGGGGTGCTGATGGTTGCCATGACTGTCAAAGATATGTATGGTCAACGCCACAAAAATGTTAATAAAAAAAAAAGAACTGCTTTCATTGTTCATCCAGCCTCACAAAAAAACATTAAAAACTCTTATGTCCCCTAAAATGGTATAAAAAAAAAGGTCAACTTGCCCCGCAAATAAAAAGCCCTCACACAACTTCATCAAAAGAAAAAGGATTGGGCTTTTCAAATATGGTGACATAAATAAATGTCATTTTGTGTTTAAGTGGCAAGTACAATTATGGATGTGAGGCGTGGCCTGCAAGATTGGGTGTGGCCTACACAATGGGGTATGGTCTGCAATATGGGGTGCAGCCTATATGATAGGTGTGGCCTGAGATATGGGGTGTGTCCTATAAGAGGGGGTGCAGCCTATACAATGGGGTGTTCTCTACAAGATGGGGTGTGGCATATAAGATGGTGTGTGGCCTGTAATATGGGTGTGGCTTATACAATGGGTTGTGGCCTGCAATATGGGATGCAGTCTGCAATATTGGGTGTAGCCTATAAGATTGGGTGTGGCCGACCGGTATTTGCTCTGTTTCTGGCATGCAGGGGGACGTCTTTTCTCCGTGGTTTGCGGATTTAAGCCGTCCCCCTTGGCACCAACATGTTAATGTACTGCCTAAAAACCGGGTGGAAAAATGAACTTGTTCTGTTTTTTGGACCACCGGCGGTGTGGAATACCGTCTGGCAGAAAATCCGTGCAGTGAGGACTGCTGACGGATTTTCTATTTAACTCAATGTAAAAGGTTGACAGTCGGTTTATAGACGGCTTTCAAATCTGAAAACCGTCTGTAAATACGACTGAAAACCTGTGCTTAGCAATGTATATGAAAATCTGCCATGTAATAAAATATCCAAAACGCTACTGTGGAAAGGTGACCTGTGGGAAGGTGTGGTGGGCAAGCTCTGTGACTGGTGCAGAGAGGGGGAAGAGGTGAGCTGTGATCATCACCTATCGTCAATGATGGAACATGTGTTCTCTGTTAGCCTATAGCTCTCCAACGTGTTTCTACGGTATGTCACTTACATGCAGATCATATCCTATATAGGCATTACCGGCCAAAGAAGGTCCGCTAATGTAGCACAGTTCTCAGATCCCTCCTTTGCGTCAAATCTGCTTGAGACGTGTAGAATGCAGTGGAAAGAAAACAGTCACCCATGATATTGAAGATATAACAGAAGCTACGCCACAAAAACACTCATAAAAAGATTAATAATAATGATACTAACACTACTATTGCACATATAAGGGAACACAGTGAATCCCTCTTTTGCATTACATCATGAAGCTTAGCACTAGAACCTGAAACATAGGGCTGCAAAATAATGGTGGCACTGCCACCTTCTGGGTATACAAAGCAGTTACATAATACATCATGGAGGAGCTCGTTATTCTTCTGCAAAGTTACTGATTTGCTAGTATTAACCACACACAATTATTAGTAAGATCTAAAACACAATTTATAGATGATTAATCTTTAAACAAAAAATAATAATTAATATTTTTCTTTTGGGCCAACACAACACGGCGTGCTGGATTTTTTTTGGATCCAAAAAACGTATTCAAAAGTGCTGCATAAAACGCATTCAACATGTTCCCAAAGTGTGCTGCATGAGTGGATGCATTTTGGCTGCATCAGGAGTGCACCCTATCGTTTTAAATAGGGCTCCAGATGGGGAAAAAAGATAAAGGAATTGATGTGACAGATCTTTGAATGGATCTAAAAGAAGTAATTTAACAAGCATTGGCGATCACTCGTCTGAATGTGGTTTGCATATTTTTTATATATATATATTTTATATATATAATATATATATATATATTATATATTATATATATTTATAATATATAATAAAATTTTAATTATATATATATTGTGGGCAAGGGGTCAGAGGCCCCGCCCTTAGACGGGAGGTTTTTTATCCCCGAGGTGGCGGCCCCCGGTGTTTATAAAAAACCCTTTAATGGGGTTGCCGGCAGAAATTTTTCTTTTTGTAGTCCCGGGTGGGGTTTTTTTTATGGAGGGGCCCCAAAAGAGTCTGGGTGGGACGGCCGCTCCTACCCCCCCAACGCCCTTTACCACCCAGATAAAAAAAGGCTGCGGGGGGCAGGTCATCAGGGGTTTGTGTTTTGGCCCTAAAAATAGAACCCTTGTGTGCGGGAAAAAATCTGGGGAAGGCCCTGGGGTAGGCCTGGGGTCCTGAATAAAAAGTGGGTGAGAATTTTTGCTTTTATGTTTATCGATCTTTTTGGGCCTTTTGAAAGGTCTTATTTTTTTTCCATGGTGCATTCCCATGCTGAAGAGAAGCTGTTTTTTGTTGGCCCCACACTGATAAAAATTTTTAAAAAAATTCTTTATTTAAAATGATTGACTTCTTGTCTCGTGCCTGCCTTTGTGCTGAACCCCTTCAAATTGGTTTTCTGGGTTTGCGGGAAACCCCAATTCCCTTGAGAGCACAAACTGCATGTCCTGGGTAAAGGGCGGGCTGCAAAAATTTAAAAAAGTCTAAAACGGACGCATGGGGGAGCTCGTAAGCCCCCTGGTCCGGGCCTCAGCAGTTTCCCAAGTAGAAACCCCACATGGAGCCCTGTGTGAGCTCAAAAAAAGGACCTTTTAAACCCCCGGGTTCCCGCAGATGGCGGTGTGGCTGAGTCCGTGGGATCCAGAGAAGTGGTGGAACCCAAATGGGCCCCGGGGGGAGAGGCCCCCAACCCGGGGCGGGGAAAAGGCCCGTGGGGGAAAGGCGCCCCTCCAGAAAATGACCCCACGGGGAGGGATGTCGAGGGCCTTCCCCTGATGGTGTTCAAAGGGGTAGCGGACCGGGGAAAAAATATTTCCCAGAGAGGGGGGCCCGAGGGTCTACCCCCTTTTCTAACGGGGGAAAACCCACGGGAAGGCCTTTTTGTCTGACCCTGAAAGGGTTGCCCAAGGAGGTTACGAAAGTTAAAGGCGGGAAATTTTTGGCGGGGGAAAACTGGGGGGTTGAGTTGGAAGGTCGGGGCACAAGGGGGTACTGCTGGGGGTAAAAGAAGGAAAAAGCCCCCCCGGGGTCCCGGGATGTTTGACCTTTTTCCACCTGGTCCAAAAAGTGGTTACAACCTGGCCCTTTGTCCCCCTGCACAAATGGGCCCCCGAGCCCCGACAGTTGTGATGGCCCCCGCTTTTTAACAGGACTCCCTAAGTCTGTAAAATGCTGGGTGGCACAGGGGGGATCCCCAGTATTGGTTAAACCTTGTGGGCTGGTGGGAGATATTTTTGACTGGGGAAAACACTCTCTGAATAAACCGGGGGGGATGAGGGCACATTATGGTGGGGGCCCAAGGGAGGGGGGCTAAACAGCCCCAAAGAAGGGGTCCCGACCCAACTTTTGGAGGGAGGGCCCTTTGGGGCCCCAAGTGGGGGGTCTGAACCCAGGGCCAAGGGGCCCCGGGCCGTTTGAGCCCCAATTTGTTGGGAAAAATTGTCAGGCCCCCGGTCACTTTTGCAGCCCCAAAAGTGCCCAAGAGGTCACTGACCCAAATTTGGGATTTGCGGTATGGGGTGGGGCGCTTTTTTTCATGGTTTGCGAAATCCTGGAAAATTTGCAGCGCTAAAACCCAGCCCTGGGGAAGGCCCAAAAGGGGGTTTGGGGCCAAAGTGAGGTTAAAGGCAAAAAAGTGTCGGGCCCTCCGGGACTCGGGGGATTTTTGGTGACCGGTTTAAGGGGCCCAAAACTCCCCCATGGGGCTACCCTTTGGGGAAGGGGGGTTTGGGCGAATGTGTTTTCAGGGAGCACAAAGGTTTTAAACCCATGGCCCGGGCGTACCATCGGCACAGACGGGATTATGTGTCCCACAGTGGGGGTGTGGTGGAAAATTTAAAAATGCACGATGTCATTTTTGGGGCCGTGTTTTTCCCTTATTCTGGGAAATCTATGGGCGGAAAGCTAAAATCTTTTTCCCCCACCAGGGTCCCAAATGGGGGGGCAAAGGGGTTATGGGTACAGAAGTACCCCGGGGTTTCCCCTTTTTTACAGTGTTGGTGGGGGATAAAAAAGGAGAAGCCCCCTCCCGGGAAAACCAATTCCCTGATCTAGAAGTATCCCGGGGAAACTTTGGGATCCCCGCTCAGGGATCAACCCCTAAAAGGGCACTTGAGAGTTTTCCGTTTTTTAAAGGGGGTTCCCCCCAGGAGCCGGGGGGAAAGGAATGAGCGGTACCCCCTTTTTGGGGCAATGAAGGGTGAGTCTTGTACCGGGTTTTTGTAAAAGGGGGGTGAGGGTTTGAAGGTAAATCGAGCAGTACTGGGTCCCCAGTACCTTTTGGGCATGGTTTTAGCCCTTCCCTCATTTCTCATGTTTTTGGGGGGCCCCTGGGGACGGAGAAGACCCGGGGAACGGGTCTTACAGGATTCTACTGGCCGGGGTTTGTTTTAGGGGATCAGGGATTTTTTGTAAAGTCCTGCCCCGGGTTTGGGGGGCCAGGTTACCTTTTGGTTGAAATTTCCTTTAGTCCCTTGGTTTCCTTTCCCCCTTTTAATTGAAGTGCCGTTTGAACGGATTCCCGATGGACCGGGTTTGGGGCCCCTGGGGGAAGTCAGCAAGGGGCCCCACCCGAAAATTCTGGTGGGTCGTGCCCATGCGACCCGATCCCCAAAGAAGCAGTCCCCTTTAAAAGAAACCCCCTCGAAAAAAAATCCATTGCCCGAGAGCTTTCTTCATATTTTTTTTAGGTGGGTCTCCCTAAGGAGATCCTGACGGACCAAGGGACCCAAAATTTTTGCCCTGGGGGGATTAAGGATCGGTGCAAGACCTAAAGGGTTTTTAAAACCATTGCGCACCCCCGTATATCACCCCCAAAAACGGGAGGGATTGGTGGGGGAGGTTTAACAAAACCTTAAAAGTATTTTGAGGAGGGGTATTTAAAAAGGGGGACAGTGGGTTTTTGGGGAAATTGCTTGTTACTTCCCTTTCTTGTTTGAAAATAAGGGAATTTCCCCCAAGCCTCCACCGGTTTTCCCCGTTTGAACTCCCTTTTTAGGGTTTCAGCCCCCGGGGGCTTGCTTGATATCGAAAGGAGACCTGGAGGAGTGAAACCACGCCCTATAAAAATGGGGATAGAGAATGTGGCCCAGATGGGGGGACGGGGTTTACCCAAAATGTGTTTTGCCCATATTTAAAAGAGCTCTTTTCCCCGGGCCCGGGGGAAAAAGCCCCAACCCCCGGGTTTGTAAAAATCGGTCGGGCCCAGACTTGGGGAGCCCCCAACCAGGGGACCGCGGCCTTTGTCCTGGGGGCCCAAGGGTTTGGAAAGCAAATTTTTTGGCAATGTGGCGGGGGACCGTTTGAGGTGGGGGGAAAAAGTAGGAAATTTTTTAATTCCCGGATACCCAAAACCCGGTAAAGGAAGGGAAGCCCTCCCGAATACCATTTTAATTTCTGCTAAACCTTGGAAGGATTAGGGACCTCCCGGGGAAACCCCTGTTTTGGGGGATCGAGCCGGAGGCCAAAGGGTTTTTAAAAAGGGTTTTTAAAATTGTTTTGAGACCCTGTCCCCATCACAAAAAGCTCCCAATGAAAGGAAATGCCTGAAAAGGAATAAGGTTCCCCCGTTTTTTGGAGTTTCAGGTCTTTTTAAAAGGGTATTGGAAAATGAGTTTCCTTTAAACCTAAAACCCCACTTGTTCGTTTTAAATGAAAAACCCCCTACAGGATCCCTGAAGCCCGAGGGGGGAAAATAGGACCCGGGGAGGGTCAAAAAGGATGGTACACTTGGGGGCAATGGGAGGAGCCCAAGGTGGGGGGTCGAGCCCGATAGTTTTGGGGTCCCAAACCCAAAAACGGAGAATGGAGTTTTTTGGGGAAGGTTTTAAGGGGAAGCTAAACAAATTTTCTCCAAGTTCGTTTTAGTTCCCCCATGCCTGGGGTTTGATGAACTAGTTGAGAGATTAGGACCCGGCCCCGGGTTTTTAACATACCCCCTTTGGGACCTCAAAAAGGGGGGTATGGAAAATTTTCCCCTTTAGGGAAGCCGGGGAAAAAGGGGACGGCCTTTCCCACCCCAAAGGGCCCGTACCTTTTGGGTTCCGCTTGCCCTTTGGGTTAAAGG
Source organism: Phyllomedusa bahiana (assembly GCA_025379985.1). Taxonomy (NCBI): domain Eukaryota; kingdom Metazoa; phylum Chordata; class Amphibia; order Anura; family Hylidae; genus Phyllomedusa; species Phyllomedusa bahiana. Next base: position 98,120 of record JAODAL010007185.1, on the reverse strand, counting down.
GGAGCCCAAAAACACTTTCCAAAGGGCCCATGGACCGTTTTTAGGGTCCCCCCGGGAAAGGGTTTTTGGCAGGGGCCCTTTCCCAGATGACATAGTCATCTATACCCGAGATGGGGAGAGTCTCTCCCAAAAGGCCCAAAAGCAGCCCTAGTTGCTTTAAAGGGGGGGGTTTGGGTTTTAAAACCCGAAAAGTGCGCCATGGGAAGGGGAGGGGGGGCAAGTTACCTGGGGTTTTTATAGTAGGGAGGGGCGAAAATCAAGCCAAAATTTTAAAAATTTTGGGGCCATCCAGAATGGCCAACGCCCTCTTCAAAAAAGCAGGTGGGGCATTTTCCTAGGGATCGTTGGTTTTTTATAGGAGATTCGCCCCCCTAACTTTGAAGAGAAAAATTGCATTTTCCCCCCTGACTGCCCTTACTAAAGGCTTTTAAAAAATTCGGGCCGGGGGTTTGAAGTGGTCCCCAAAAAGCTGAGCGGGGCTTTTCAAGACCCCTAAAGTTGGGCCCGTTTAAGCACCCTTTGTGCTAGTAGCCCTTGACTTTGCTAGAGAATTCATGCCCGGGAACCGTTTTAAATCAAAAATGGGGGGCTGGGGGTGTAATCCCCAAGAGTTTTAATTGGGGAAAGAAACACCCAGTAGTTTACCTCAGGGGGAAAATTTGTCCCCCTTTGAAAAAAAAAATTATTCCAAAATAAAAAAGGGAATTTTCTAGCGATAAAGTGGGCCTTAGACTCCCTGCATACTACTTGTTAGGGGGAATTTAAAATTGGTATCGGACCCGCCCCCTTAAATTTTGGGATGCAAGGAGGGAAAGGGGGAAAAATGCCGGGGGAAAACTCGGTGGTTTTACCCTTTGAAAGGGGATTTCAGGTTTTTTTTGGGTGGGGGTTTTTTTTATGGAGGGCCCAAGGTCTGGGTGGGACGGACGCCCCAAAAATCCAGCCCGGGGGCCCTTAAACCAACCCAGAAAAAAAAGGCAGTTGGTTTGAAAGGTCATCAGGAGGTGGGGCTTTGGACCTAAAAATCAGAAGTTTGGGGTGCTGCCGAACTTTTGAGGGGGTGTAGGCCTGGGGTTTCCGAACTCAAGGGGGTTGAGGAGCTTTGCTTTTATGTTTATCGATCTCTTTCCCGGGAGGGAAAGGGGCTTATTATTTTGCCCGGGTGCTTTTAAAAAGCTGTTTTGTTGGCGAATTTGATGAATTTTAAAAATAAATTTTTTATTTTTTGATTTGATTTACTTCCCTCTCTTTGCCGGGCCTTTGTGCTGCCCCCTTACAATATATATATTTTCATAGGTAAAAAAAAATACAAAGGGGGGGGACAATAATAACAACTGGCCCCAGGGGAGAGAGGGCCCGGGACGGGTGAGGGTCTACGGGGAAAGGGAGAAAAAAGAGACAGGAGGTGAGGGGCAGAAAGGGTTTTTTGTTGGGGGGGTGTGGGGGTTTAATGGGTTATTGTTGGTTTTTAGGCAACCCTGAAGAGAGGGTTTTTTCGGGTTTAAACCTTTGGGCTAGTGAAGTGGGGGGGGAGCCTGATGTGTTGGGGGCAGTGGGGTTCCCCGGAGTATGGGGGGGAAGCATGGGAGGAGACCCAAAAGAAAAGGGTTTCCTGGTGGGAGCGAGATTGTTATGAGGGGGGGTTTTATCTAGAGATTAAGGAAGTTTTTGTATGGGGGGGAAGAGGTTAGGGAAAGAGCCTTTTTGGGTCAAGGCTACAAAACTTAAAATAGATTGGGGCCGGGGGGAAAGGGGGAACCCCCAAGTAAAGGGGGTTTGGGGCCAAAGGGGGGGGATGAAAGAGGAATAGGGGAGGAGAGGGGCGTAAAATTTTTTGGGCGGCAAAATTTAAAGGGATTTTTGGGGGGAGCGAGGGGTGTTTAGCGGGGAAAAAGGCCCCAGAGAGGAGGTTGCAATAGTTTTGTAAATGGGGATGAGGGGCATGGACCAGCTTTTTTGTTTTTTTCAAATTTAAAGAAATGGGGGTGCGAGAGATGTTTTTTCAGGGGAGGCGGCGGGTAGAGGTGGGGGTTTGGATGTGCGGTTTTGAAGGAAAAATTTTGGGATCAAAGGTTACCAAGGCCCAGGGGACTTGTGGTGCTGGTGAGAGAGTGTAGCCATTACATGAAGAAGTCAGGTGGGGGGTTTTTAAGGGGGGAGGGGGGGGGGGGGAGATGTTTAATTATTTTTCCATTTTATTTTGGGGGAACGGGGGGGGAAAGGAGGAAAAGACGAAAGACAGCTGGACCCGGACAGTTGGGGTTAAATTCGGGCAAGACGTAGATTTGGGGCACCCGTCAGATACAGGTGGTACCGAAAGCCATATGTGCAAAAGCTGACTAGCCCAAAAAGAGGTGTAGATAGGAAAGAGAAAGGGCCCCAAGGACGACCCCTGAGGGACACCAACGGAGAGTGGGCGGGGGGGAAGGGTGGTGCGGAGGGAGAGACCTAAAGTCGATCAGTGAGGTACGAGGATATCCAAAAAAGGGGAATTCCGTATGTAGAGGGAGGAGAGGATTTTTTGGGAGAAGTGAAAGGTCGACAGTGTAAAAAGGAGGGGACAGTGGCCCAAATAGTGGCGTGAGGTTGGCAGTTTACTAAGTGTTGAGATTTGGGGGTTAGGGCGATTTCAGTAGAGTGATGGGATTGGAAACACGATTTCAGTGGGTCAAGCAAGGTTGGTGGAGGGGGGGGGAGGATGAGGGGGAAACCGGTCAAGATAGAATGTGAAGGATTTTGGGAGGTAAAGCAAGAGTGAGATGGGGCTTTTTTGGAAAGACAAGAGGGGTCAAGAGATGGTTTCTTAAATATGGGTGTGATGGTAGCATGTTTAAAGAAGGAAGGAAAGGTGCCAGAGGTTGAAGAGATGGGCGAGGGCTGGGACATTAAGAGGTCAGTGATTGGTGGTTACTAAAGGGTGTTATGATTGAGTTCACAGCTTACCTCATTTAGTCCCAGGCCTGAGAAGGCCTTAATGACCTGCTAAATTTTTTTTAGTTTTTGCCTCCTTGCTTTTCAACACTCGTAACTTTTTAATTTTTTCAGTGACTCAGTTGTATGAAGACTTGTTTTATGCAGGAGAAGATGTTTGGTGGGACATGGTTTAAGTCTACAAATAAATTACTGCTGAATTGTTCTCAAATGTTTTTTGTAGAATGAACATAAAAAAGTCTTCTCCATTTCTTTTTACAGCATGTCGATTTCACACTAATAACCCCTAGATTCTTTTTACAGCTATTAAGTTTTAGATCAAAAATTATAGTTGTTTGGTACCTATAGTAGTTTTTTTGTTTTCTTGTGTAATGTAGGCACAATAATTTTTCTATGAAATAATTAAATTTTGTTTTATTTCTTTTCACACTTTTATTGTGTTTTTTCCTTTTTTCAAGGGACCTCATGGAGCAGGGGAATGCCTTTTGATTATGTTGCGGTCACTAACTGTGGCAATCAAAGGTTTTAAACTGGGGATCGAAGGTTCCGTTTCGGGAGACTTTTCTAAAGCTTTTGGCTTTGTTGTAGACCTGCACCGCCTGTCATCAAAAGATGGTGGGCAGTCATTAAGGGGTTAAAGAAAACCTGCACATTTAACATTTTATCTGGTCTGCAGGTAGCTTGTTGTAGAGCTGAAAAGATTGTTATAATCTAATTCGTTTTGGGAAAACGCAAAATGTAATTCATTCATTTTTCTTTACAGCTTTTCTTTTGGTTAAGGGAGCCAGTGGGCGGCTTATCAGGATTTTATAGCCTCTCTGAATTCACAATCAAAACCAGAAGCTTCAATCACTGAAAAGACCGCCCACTGGACTCCTTAACCCAGAATAAGCAGTAAAATAAATACATTTCAAGTTCTGCTGAATTTTTACCCTACAAAACTATATATCCATCTCTAGCCCTCCTGCCCAAATATGCGCCACAGATCAGATGGGATGGTCACCGTGACAGGTTCCCTTCAAAAAGTTTTGTAATATCAGGGTTTTGTGCAAAGCCGGACACCCTTTTTTTCTTTCCTAATCTCTATTTCAATTTGTCTTCATTCAAAATCCATAGTGAAAAAGCCAAGTTTGTTATTTTATATTTTCTCCATCATGCAGTAAGGATTCTATAGAAGCGGCTATTCAAGCATTTACTGGTTCTGGAACAAGAAGTCAAAAAGACCCATATAAAACAGTGAGGAGAGAGAAGGCCGCGACTGATTACAGCCAGTCTGCATGTATTATGTGTGGTTTTCATCACTTTATGCAGCCCAGTAGTATAAAATACTACTTCAGTGGAAAGTACTGTAATTTCCATAGAGTCTGAAAAGAGCGGCACAGTGCCTGTATGACACCAGTTATAGAGATCAGTAGATGGTCTGAAACTCACTGATCTTCCCTTTATTAGCTTTTCAGAGAATATGTGGATAATACTTGTGGCTGCAATACCTGTATAAGAGAGGTGCGCTTTTTGGGTGCAAAGAGCCCCTGCAGTTGCCTAATATTAAAATGGATCTAATGATCTGTATACACAGTGTTTCAGCCTTATGTGGAGGTAATCACTTACGACATATGTAGTACATTACATTGCCCAATGGAAACAAAAATATGTAGAATTTATAGTTTGTATCTGCCCACTGTATAGAAAACCAAAGTCTGCACTTTCCTGTACAGTTGAGAACTGTAATGATGCATACTGACCATTAGTACCGGCTTTTGGTTTCTAGTGAGTAAATAGGGTCTATGGCTGTGGCACAGTTACAGGGGGCGCAGCAGTCGTCACCAGGTCCCTGAGCGATGAGGGCTCATCCTTCCCCATCACAACATGGCTGCATTGCTGGGTCACATAGACCCAGCGATGCAGAGATCACAGCCTCCACCTGCGCAGTGCAGTGACTGAGGCAGAACAGCTGGGATTCTCTAAACCCGGCCATTTAGGCGCTGGGAGTGGCGTCCCGAAGCAGGCAGCATGATGACGTCATGCTGCCTGCTCCTAATTAAAAGAGAGGTGTTTGGTGAGGGAACAATGTAGAGGTGAGTGTTATTTATTTATTTTTTTAAAATATGGGGTTTATGTACCTACCTACTGGGGGAAGGCCCTAGACACCCACCTATCTACTAGGGAACAGCATATACTTGCCTACCTACTGAGGGGTCCCAATATACCTACCTAGCAACTGGGGGGCCTGAACACCATGATGGTGGTTCGATTACTTCTTGCCTGGGGCTTCCAGCTGCTATGGTAAGCAATCGGCACCCCTATGATCTCATTGAGGGGGGGGGGGGGCTGGCAATCGGAGAGAAGAACAGTGCATACCATCATTCCTTTTTCATTTAGATGCCGTGGCCATGATCGCCACAACATCTAAAGGGTTAAACGACAGGGACTGGAGTCAGCTCGACCCAGAAGTCAGATATAATAATTAGCCGGCACCCGCGGCTACATAGCTCCCTACCGACAATAGGATGTACCCATACATCCATTGTCAGTAAGGGGTTAAAGGTATGGATTAATCACAATATCATAGAGAGCAGCAGCACTGGTTAAATGAAATATGGGTGCCCGCCTCACTACACTTGTGCCAATAGTCCGCATTCAACTAAAAGAGCTGCTTAAAGAGGGACAATGAGGGAGTAGGATACGCCATCATTGTTTGATAGGTGGTTGGGACTCTCCCATAGACATGAATGGGGGTTCATAGTCTAGTTGAGCGGTGATGCTCAGCTGTAATCGGAATTCCCATTCATTTCAATGAGAGAGTTCCAACCACCTCTCTGTTCAGAAAAGAGAGGTTTTGGGGCTCGTTTAGGAGATAGGTGCTGGTCCCAGACCTATCAGACAATGATGGCATATCCTAGAAAGGCTCCTGCGTTAGCTGAAATGTTGCATGCATCAATAAAGAATCATTGTGTTTGGAAGTGCTGCCTGAATGTCTATTTTTTGCTTAGACAACGTCCTCAATGAGATTTGAGTTGGCCATATGAATTACATAGCTTATTTAGCTGACAGCTATATCTCCTGATTCTTCCAATGCACATGCTCGCTCCACCCAGCAAACCTTGCATGTTGTCTGAATGAGAAGAGAGAAGGCGGCCACTTTAAGGGCATGTTCACACGACGGATTTGGCCGCGGGTTTCCACGCGGTTTCCGTGGCCAAAACCTCGTCCAAATCGCGCCCAGTTTAGTAACATGGTTTCCTATGGGAAATTGCGTTACTGTTCACACGCCGCGGGTTTGGCCGCGGCTTTGGGGCCACGGCCTTGCCACGCATGTTTGGGAACTCTCCTGTCAATTCTTGACAGGGAGTCCTCAGCACGGTGGCCGTGCGGTATTGCCGCGGATGTCGCTGTGGTTGGTGCGCGGCTGGGCTGCGTCTGGCGGCGCGGTTTTCCCCCTGCCTATTAATTTGCATGGGGGCAAACCCTCGCCGCAAGCCGCCCCCCTAAACCACGCCCCATCCGCGCCGCAACCACGCCCAGCGCCTGCGACACAAACCCACGTCGGGAGACGCGAGTTTGCGGCGAGGTTAGGACGAGGTTTCGGCCACGGCCAAACCCGCGGCCAAAGCCGCCGTGTAAACAATGCCTAAGACTTACATATCATCTTGAGAACCAAAGAATCTAACCGTCCAAATCCTCTTACCTTACCATCATCTGTTAGGGGAAAGTTAGAAAGTCCTCATACATATCAGGATTGTCCGGTCTTGCCAAAATTTATGTGTATAGTTACGCTCAAAGGATTTTAACATCAGAAACTTTGTGGTACATCAATATAATATGTCATCAATGTGCGATCGGTGCGGATCCCACTTCTGAGACCTGCACCTATCTCCAGAACGGGCCAGTGAAACTGCCCAATCAGAATGGAGAAGTGGTAATGCTTGTGCGTTTACTCTCCATTAATTCCAGTGGGAGTTCTGTAACTGCTTGACTATACCCGGAACTCTTATTGAAGTGTACTGAGAGTAAGAGTATGTTCACACAGCATGTAGGATTTATTCCAGAAAATGTATTCAAAATTGATGCGTAAATCGCATCTAACATGCAAGTGCGTGTTTGGATGGGTTTTGGCTGCAGCATGATCACACCCTATAGTTTTAAACAGGGCACCTGCTGCGTCAAACTCTTTGAACTGATCTGGAAGACGCATCAGAAAGACGCAAGTAAACATGCATCGGCGATCACTCGTCTGAACACTGATGCGTGTTTTACATTGAAAGCAATATAAATCACACTGCTCTTTGTTAGATGAGTGTTTGGGTCCGTTTAGGGTCCGAAACACGGATAAAAACAAGCATCTAAAAACATAGCCCAACACATATCTGCACACTTGAATAATTTAATTTAAAGGGAACCTGTCACATAGTTTATGCCCCCCTTGATGAGGACAGCACAAGCTAGTGTTAGACAGCACTGTGCCCCTTATTCTGTAAGATGCTGGAGTTTTAGAGCATTTACCCCTTAAGATGTAATTTACATACCTGCCTGATTAGGTCACTAGTCATTCTTCACAGTTATTTACAACCGCAGTGGTCTGTTGGTATAAACCGCACGTGACTACTGTGACCTGAGACTGGCTGCACGGTCACATAAAGACTGATCAATGACAATATCGTCTGGGATCACCAGAGGTGACTGCAGCTTTTGAACCAGAGATTTTGCAAGGTAAGGTTAAAAAAAAAATCTTAAATTTATTTAATTTTTTTATCAATATATCACAAAAACATATAGAAAGAAATTTCTGACATAAATGAGGAGCAGGAGTAATAAGTTAAAATAAAAGAGCATGTTATTACAAATAATACGAATAATGGAAAGAATATAACAGTCAAGAACCACTTCTCTATTGATAAGATAAGGACATAGGCAGCAAGACAAAACACAAAGGGTAAAGAGAAAAAAAAGGGGGAAAGGGGTGAATGAAATCTTGGGGTTTTTTTAAGTGGATAGGGCCCCAGCCTCACTGTCTTTTCCAAGTAAAATCCCATGCATACAGTTGTGAAATGTTCTTTGTATTTTACTTTTGGGGCCACAAGATCCGCTATGTCCATTTTCCCTTTGGGGAAAAGAGGACAGGGATGAACTGGCACAGGGGCGGGAGCCATTTTAGGAAGCTCTGAGACTTAGGGAGAACAACAGAGACAGAAATAAGCTATAAAGAACCAAAATTCAGAGTTGTTCCAGAACGGGGAGAGCCTGCGTCAAAACAGAGCCATCACAGAGAGAAGGAACAAAAGGACAAGCTCCAAGATAGAGAGGACTTCTGCAGCCGGATCATCCACAAGGATCGCACCGGGGGACGGAATTTTGCCGGCCTTTTTAAGGTCCTCTGGATGCTGCACGCCAAACGAGCTCAGAACTGGAAAGGCCGATATTATTTTAGTTAGTTTGGGGTTTCCCAGTTACGGGCCAAAAAGGGGTTTTTTCCCCAAATACACCCTCCTGCTGGACGGGAGAGTTCGCTATCGCCCCTTTTCTATTTAAAAACCGGTTCACTGTGGGGGGAAAGTTTGTCCCACATTGTTTTTGGGGGGAAGTGGGAAAAACCTTTTAAGCTTGTAAGCTACGTGCTGCCCACAGCCCCGCAACCCCCCACCCACACATTTTCCCGTTGGTGCTTACGGGTTTTAAAAAGGAAAAGGGGTTTCGCCTTTCCGAACCCACAGTTAGTAAAGTCCCCAGATCCAGAGTACACTTTTGGCGGAACGCTGTGCAGCACAGGGGCCCAGGATACATATTTGTAAATTTGTGTTTGGGGGATTTGTTCCCCATTTTTTTCAAAAATTCAGAAAACAAACCATTCTTGGGCTTGTTTTTGGGTCGGTCCTTGTCCGTACTTCCTTTTTTTCCGGTAAAACCTGCCTTTCGGGCTTACAATTTGGTGTATCTGCAGGATACAGCGCGTTATGACGGAGCTCGCGTAGATCTTTCCCCGGCGTCAAGGCGCCGGCCCAGAGCCAAGTCAGGGTCCCCCTTACAGTACCCGCCCAAAGAGGTTTTTCCATTTGGGCCACATTAAATCCCCCCCCCAAATTTGATGGGAAAAACATACACTGCAGGACTGGACAGAAAGGGGCTCGCAGTTAAAATATTTAACTTAGCCCCGGGAACGGGGGGCAGAGAAGCCCTGGGGGTTTGAAGGGGCTTTAAGGTCGGACAAAAATGGGCAACCCGATCTGAAAGGGGACCCCTGGAAAAATTTTCTGCTTTTTAAGGGGCCCAAAGGGGGGGTGTCCCCCAAAGTGGTGAATCTGCGAAGTTACTTTTTTAAACCCGGGGCCACAAAAAGAGGGGAAAAACCCTAAAGCAGTCTTTATTCCCTGCAGAAACATTAAATGAGAAAGGTGGCGGACCATGGCTATGGGGCCCTTTTCCCTGAAGTAAAGCTACAAGAGACCATTTTCATTTGGGACTGTACAATAAATCCTTACGGAAAATTGCAGGAGATACCCGAATGAAAGGCGACCTGACGTTTTACGGTGTTACTTAGCCGCGTAGAGGGGAAAGGGGGAACCCTGCCCAAATGGAAAAGGGGCCCGTCAGTATGCCCAAAAAAGCAGAGAACGGGGGGACGAGAGTCTTTAACAATGTGGCCCTTTACGACAGAGTTGAGAGAACTTCGGCTTGGGGGTGTCCCAGATAAAGCAGAACACCCACAATCCAGAAGCAAATTTGGGTTTCCCCGCAGCACCCCTTTCGAGCAGCTCCACAGCGGGGTCCTGCCGCAAGAGCCCCCCAAGGTTCAGAGGTTTAAAGGGGCCCTTGCTGGGCTTGTCAACAGTATGGTCACATCGCCAAGATTTCCGAACGTGAAAGGGGGGCAGACCCGGGGTTTTTAAACTACCAACCGCCGCAGTAGGGGGCTCCTGTGGCGGGGGAAAACAAAACCAAAGCCCATGCTGAGGATACAATCTTACGCCAGTATCCTGTCATGGAAGCAAGCTAAAAGGGCAAAGGTGCACGTCTATTGATACTGGTCAGAGTGTACCCTGTGCCCTTTTGGAGTTTTTTTGAGGACATTTGGGCACAAGGACCAAAAGGGCAGCGTCATTAGGCTGACCAGCCAACAATGGTGGCGGATGTACAGGGAAATTTTTTGGATGCGGTCCACTTTTGGACAAGACATTGGGCAAGAAGGGATTTGTGCTGGTGGTCACCCAAAACCAAGGGGGGAGTGGAGTGATCCAGGGCATGCGTGCCCCGAGCCTGGTTTCACCACCTTATGCCAAAGGGGGGCCAAAAATAGGCACGGGCCCCCATGACCGGGCCCATCAAAAAGGGTTTTCTACACAGATGGGGGAGCTCGTCTGCAGAAGAGCCCCACCCCGGTCGACCCATTGGGCAAGATCCGCACGACACAAAAAATATTGATGCTCCCGGTGGAACCAAAGACGGAAGTTGAATGGGGCTGGAAGTTTTTGGTTAAAACCAGTCTAAAGGGAAGAGTCACAAAACAGACCACGGGTACCGGGCCTTTCCACTGGGGAAAGGGGTGAAACCCTGAATGCCTCAACGTCAGGGGCAGCGAGTTGACCTTCTGCGAATACCCTCTAGCCGAAGCCAGTTCCGGGAGAAGATATCTCCCGGCGAGAGGACTCACGCATGGTCTGACAAAGGTCGCCTGGACCTATGCAGGGGGATCCAAAAGGGTAAACCCCCCAGGCGAATGGAAAGGCCGAGTGTTATGGCTCAATGGGAATTGACCCAGGACCCTGACTCCGGGCAACAACGTTTGGGGAAAGGGGTAACACTCTGGGAATTCCAGGAGGCGTTTTCAAACGATAAGACTTCGGTGTGGTTCCCCACGAGATTAAAAACCCCCCACAGGGATTCCCCCGCCCAAAGAGAACGGTACCGAAAAAATCCCGCCCCAAAATGTACCGGGAAAGTAAAACATGGTGGCCCCAAGCGGGGAAAAACGGGTGACCAAGAAGTCAAATTCCCGGGGCCGCCCCTGTCGTTTTGGTAAAAAAAAGAGGGGAGTCTCGGGTTTCCTGCTAGACTACGGGAAAAACCCGCCCATTCGTGGGGGCCTATCCCCCCGCGGATTGAAGGTCGCTGCCGCTCTAGGCCTGCAAAGTTCTTTTCGACCCCACCTGGCCAGCGATACGGCGGGTACCAGTGGGGCTGAGAAGGATGGGGCAAAGACCTTTTATTCTGCCTAGGGTCTACAGTTCAATCGGATGCTGTTTGGGCTTTCCTACGCCCCGGGGACTTTTCCAGCAGCTGATGGAACACTGTCAGGGGATCTTAACTTTGATGGGTTGCTGATCTACCTGGACGATGGTGGTGTTGGGGAATTTTTTGACGACCATTTTCAAAACTGCGGCAGTTTGGAACGATACGAGAAGGGCTTAAATCAACCAAAGAAGTGACACCTTCCGCAGCGAATAGAGTACTTATGGCATTGGTCACTTGGGGAAGGGGGTACAGGGGCCCCTAGTAAGGTGGAGGGCAGTCCAAAACGGCCTCGGCCGTTTAAACACAAAAGGGTGGGGATTCCGGGACTGGCTGGTATTCCCCGAAGGTTTATACCCCGTTTCGCCACTGAGGGGGCCCCTTAAAGATTACTTAGGATACTGCTGGGGGCCCAAAAAGAATGCACAATTGATGGGGCCCCTCGGCACAAGAGGCTTTTGAAGCGGTGAAAGAGTCTCTGACCAGTGCTCCAATTTTGGGGCCCATGCGCGGTTCGACACCCCCTTTCTGCTGTATACTGACGGGAGTCTACGGGGTGGGGGGCTGGTGTCCCAGGTCCAGGAGGGGCGAGAGAGGTAATTGCCTATGCCAGTTTTCCCCGGGAGCAAGGGGCAATCCCAAACCAAATTTTAGCTCCTTTTAAATTGGAACTGTTTGGGCCCTGTGTGGGCCATGACTAAAGGTTCGCAGAACCTGCAGGTGCAGAGGTGACTGCACGCCCACAACAACCCCCTTGGCCATTTTTAGAATGCAAGCTTGAGCCCTCGGCAAAGGGTGGGGGGCACAACTCCAAAATACCCCTTCCCGATTAAGTTCCCGGTCAGGGAAGAAAATGGGGAAAGCCATGCCCTCTCCGGGTCCCAGTCAGACTACCCTCCCCCAGCAAGATTAGGAAATTAAGGACCTGAAATGCCCAATTTTGCCCTTTTTCCCGCTTTTCCCGGACATGGCACATCAAATGGGGTGGCGTCCTGGGGTGCCGATGGGGTTGGGGGAAAGACAGGGCTAAGGCTGAGGGTCCAGGTGTTTTTCCCAAATTTTCAAAATAAAGGGGTGGGTCCGGGGGGTCGGGTCTGGGCCCCGACCAGAGGAGCAGCCCAGCGCTCGGGAGGGGCAAAACTGTTTGGGGAGTGGGATAAAGTGAGTTTTTCCCAGGGTCTCATGTGCCGGACCATTACTTAAATCAAGTTGCAGCACCGCAACAGATTGCTATCCCCATGTCATTTTGGACCAAAAGGGGCTCGGAAGCCCATGGGAAAGGGGCCCATTTTGGGGGTGACAAAACTAAAGGGGGTTTAACAATGGTGATTGCCCTGCTTGTTTAAAAATGGTGCTGAAGCTTGCCCAAGTGTCGTACCTGTGGGGTTTAATAAGAGCACGAACAGCGGGCCCCGTTCAGTCCAACCCCACATCTGCGCCCTAAACTCCTGATATTGACTATGTGAGATTGGGGGACCTTCCCCCGGGCTTTTGTACTGTTTGGGCATGACATCATTTCACAAAAACCTGGCTGACCCACTGGGGTCAACTGCGAGTCTGCCCGTAGGGGTTGAAGCACTTTTTAACAGGGTTTGGGTTCCCCCCAGGGGGATACATTCCGATCAAGGGCATTTTCCAAGGGGGTTAATGAGCGAAATGTACCTTGTATGGGATTGACGTTCCCGTATACTCCTTACATCCACAGGGAAACGACTTGGGGGCGGGGTTTTAACCGCACCCAAACCCCGATGGTAGGTGGCCTGAGTACCTGCCCGGCGATGTTGGCCTATAACAATAGGGTCACAGTACCACGGTTTTCCCCCCCCAAAATGCGATGTTTGGGGACCGGGCAAGAATTGAGGGTCTTCACTGCCCAGTCCCCACCCCAACCACCGACCAGAAAACCCCCGGCCCCGGGCCCAGGAACACCGCCGGGCGGGACGGGCACAAAAGGTTGAGGAGAGGTCTGAAACAGTGGTCTCCCAAAAAGAGGGCCCCTGCAGAGAGAAGTTTTGCCCAGGTGATCGGGCATTGGGCAGGGCTAAAAGGCCATTGGGGGGGTCGGATGGGGGGGTGGGGGCTTTTCCCCCATGTGGTCAAGAGAAGGTGGGGCCCTGCCCTCCCCCGTCTAAAAAAGGTGAGCCGATAGGGACAGGGGCCCATCCAAATAAACAGAATTTTGAGGCGCTGTGATTTTAAGTGCAGAACTAGCTGAAGACCAAACCCCGTCCCCAGCCTCCCTTAGTTGAAAAATGGGGGGCTGCCCCTTGCCGGTGTCAACTGAGGTTCCCGCTGTGACAAATTTGCCACCCAGGGAGAGAGTGGAGCAGCCAACAACCCTTTCCCAGGGGGTGCCTGAACCCCTGAGCCATAGCCCCCGTAGGAGCCCCCAAACCCAAAGCTGGGTACCCCCCCCCCGCGTAGCGAAAAAGTTTGTTATTGTCAGGGCCCCAATTTAGGGTGGGGTTTTTTGGGTTCAGCCCCGCCCAAAAAAACCCATGCATGCGTTTGAAATATAGTTTTTTTTAAGTTTTCCACCCAAAAAACCGCAGTCCAGTTTCCCGGATTCAAAGGGACAGGAAAGACTGCAAATGGGAGGAGCCAATTTTTAGGAAGCTCTGAGACCAAGGGGAAAAAACAGAGACGAAACTAAACTATAAAGAAAAAAAAAATTCAGAGTTTTTTTCCAAGACGCGGGGGCCTAAGTCTATACAGACCCATCACAGAAAAAGAAACAAGAAGGCAAGCTTCAAAATAGAGAGGACTGTCTGCCCCCGGATCATCCACTTTATCCCCAAGGACTGCACCGGAGGAAGGAATTTTTCCCGGCCCTCTTTAAAGGGACCTCAGATCTGCACGCCAACGGCTCATTATGTGACAAGGCCTGATATTTGTTTAGTTAGTTTGGGTTTATTACAGGCCAAAGGAGGGTTTCCCCAAAAACATCCTCCGCTCAGGACTTGGAGTTTTTTTCACACCCCTTAGCTACTTGAAACGTTCATTGTGAGGGAAAGTTTGTGCCACTGTGTATTGGGGGGGGAAGGGTAGTCCCTTTAAGCTGGTAAACACTGTGCTGCACCACAGCCCCTGCAACCGCCCCCACACACATTTTTCCCTTTGGTGCTTACGGTATTAAAAAGGTAAGGGGTTTTTGGCCTTTCCCAACCCCACGGTTAGGTTTAATACCAGGGATCCAGAGAAAAACACTTTTGGGACATGCCTGTGCACACAGGGGGGGCCCCGGTACGTTTTTTAAATTTGGTTTGGGGGATCTGTTCACCATCTTGTTTCAGAAAATTCAGTAAAACAAACCATTCTTGAGCTTGTGTTGGAGTCGTGTCCGTCATCCGTGACTTCGCTGTATTCCGGTATACCTGCCCTCGGTACTCGGCTTACATTCATATGGCGCATTGCGGAATGAGAGCTATGAATTACCGTAATTGAGGGGGACGCAATTTGGCCGTATTGAAGTGCAATTACATGCCGAAATGTGCCCCACAATTACACCATGTGAACATACCTTCTAGAGGATTCAAGAGGATTCACAATCAACACTTGGTCCACATGGTATACGTATTGATCGGATAAATCAAGTCTATCATGAAGAGAGGCCGTCATATATTCCATTTGTCTAATCTCCCCAAATCTCCGATACAGATCCGAGATATGAGGAAAGAGAGATCATTGCCAAAATCTCGATATAAAGCACCTAGCTGCTGTAAGATTGTGCAACATGAGCTTAGATTTTGCTTAGGGAAGCCTATCACTAAGTAAGTAAACAAGAGGGCATCAATAGAAATTCTGATTACATTTTAAAAACTTTAATCATCCCCGACGGACTGACAAGCTGTCAGTAATTTTAGAAAACCCCTTTAAGAAACAAAAAGTGATAGAGGATTACAAGTGGGGGCTCTCTCCCCGGAAAAAGGGACACTTAGGGCATGTCCCCACGGCACGGGTTTGTGGCCGGTTTTTCAGACTGTTTGCGGTTTTGCAGTCCGTCTGAAAAACCATCCGCAAACTAATACACCGGACTTCTATGGAAAACCCGTGCAGCAGCCCCCACTGCACGGGTTTTCCACCCGGCAGTTTTTGAAACCGCCAGCCACCCGAAAAACATTGTGCTTGCACATTCTTCCGTTCGGTTTTCGGACGGAATATGAACATGTAAATGGGAAGAGGGAGGGCATTTCTCCGCATCGGAGAAAAGCAACCCCCCCCCTCTCCGCGGCCGTGTGCACGGCACACAAACCGGACAAATACCGATTGGATAAACCGACCGGTATTTGTCCATTGCCGTGTAAACGGGCCCTAGGAGATATGGCCTGACAAGCCTAGTGAGTTACACCAAATGAATTATGTCACATAAGTCATCCTAATAAATGTACAATGTAAATACACTGACTATTGACACCTCTCCCCGTATACTTTGTACATTTGTAGCAGGAAATTCATGTCACTATGTTGGCCCTTTACGCTCTGTTATTACCTTTTACATATGTACATTATATAGCTTTGGCGAGAAGCTACTTAGTACATATTACTCTACCCTTACCACAAGCCTTATCCATGCTACAATTATTTCTCTATAGACTCTTGGATAAATAACTAAGCTTATTGAGTGCATTCCACTGACAACGAGATGCCTGTGAGTGACACTAATAATTACATGACAGACATTATATTGTCTAGCATAAACTGAGGAATGACTTTAAAACCAATGCCAAAAGGGAAAAATAACATGCCAGCGCTGTGTACTGTTCTCAAGGATTAAAATGCCAGTCCTGTTCATCAACATTCCCAAGTGGCCAAACCTTATATTATAAAGAACCTTTTTAATCAGGTCTAAATTGCAATGGTTCAAATCTCGAATTATTGATCTTTGTGAAGAAACTATTCTAGTAGTTTCTCATCCATCGAAAACCCATATTGTGGTAGACCATGACTCCTGGATGCTCAAATTAAAATTGTTGAAAGGTGTGGGTCAAAGAAATCCTGAAAACACTTAGGCCAACATGTATGTACATGTAGATTTATAATCAGGAACACTCCAAAATTAGGCGCATTATCGGAGGGCATTCTGGAGGCATGTCGTACCACAGCTGTACGATTCTACACATTTATGACGGGAGGATGGCAAAACTGAGTGCATTACTACTGGAACAGCCAGATCAAGTTAAAAGTGGTTTGCCTGAGTGGTCATTTTGGAGCTAGAAAACTCCTAATCTATGACCCGCAGTAGAACAGGTTAATTGATTCAGGCGCATTCTACAATACTAATGCGCGCAAAAAAAATGGCGCCTGGTCGCCAAAAATCATACACCACTAATGCGTGCAAAAAAATGGCGCCTGGCCGCCAAAAATCATACATGTCGCCCTTAGTCTATTAAAATACGAATTATTGCATTCCTTTATATTTTCAGCACTGTTACAACCAGGGGTGTCAATAGGGTAGTACAGGCAGTACTCCTGTCAGAAGCCCTAAATAAAAAGGGGCCCAATAATACGTTAAAAAATTGGAACTAGTATTGGGCGGGGGCCCCATTTGATTTGGCTGTATGGGGCCCTGAAACGGTTAATAGATGACTGATGGCAGCCCTGGTTACAATCACAGGGAGATGCTTCTTTTTTCAAACTGTGGGGGCATCAGATTGTGGGTTGGTATCTAACCCTGTAAATTCTGTAGTGTAATATGATAAAGATCCCTTCGCTCACATATTGTCTCCGATTCTGAGTCATTCGTAGACTACAAGGTCTGAGAAGGAAGATTTAAATTATTAAATAAACATCTGCTTGAAGAAAGATGGATATATGACTTGCATGTCCTACAATAAGGATCTTACTCATATAATGTCAGGACTAGGTATTGCAATGTGAGCACCACGGGAATAAGAAGTGCTTGTGCATAGTGCTTGGTACAAACTGGGGAGGACGACCAAATATACAACCTGAGGGGCTGAGGGAATAATCTAGTTAATAACAAACTCAATAGTCCACTATTACTGGCATGGCCTACTAATGAAAAGTACAATTGGTACTTTAGCTTTTATTTGTTTAGCCTGGGATAATATTTTCCGGTATACAGTGAATGATTGGCATTTCCAAATTTTCATGAGTTTACAAACAGTCTGCAAAAAAACCCAGCTTTTTATTTTGATTGGGCATGAAAACTCAGCGGGTGATACGCTGCTGGTGGTCTGCTTCTTCCTCCTGCCCTAAGAAAAGAGAACCATGTGTTGTCCCTGAACCCCCAGCTGTCCTTTCTTTCTCAAATCTAGCAATTTCTGTCATGCACTCATGTAACACAGCAAACGATTGCCAAATGAAAGTTACTATCATGTCCAATCAAGTTAATGGCACCTCTAATCTTGAAATACACTTTATGCTTCATTAGTAAGATAATTTTTAATTAATAAACATAATTTTAATACTCAGGAATAATTAATATACTGTCAGTCCATAATTATTTTCTTGAAATGTTTCAGTCCCAGCCTGGACCTTTATCAACAAGTATCTCACATGTTAGTCTTGCAAGGTGCGCCTGAGAATCCTTCTCAAACGCTGAATGGCTGTGACTCTTCCTGCAGCCATAATACGGCCCTTTACACACTGGGATCTGTATTAATGCAATTTGGGGTCTGTTTTGTTACTGTAAGTATTCCCGACTGAGTGATGGATCTGTGGTTTGTATTGATGCAAGTTGAGGTCTATGGTCTGTATTAATTCAATTTAGGGTTAGGAAGTCTAGATTTAGTCATTATGGTGTCTATGATCTGCATTAGTTCAGTACAGGGTTATGGTTTTTCATTATAATAGATTTTTATTCAAACTTTTCAATAAGCATATAATAAACACATAACCACAAAAAGAGCAAAGGCACTACAGTGTTAGTACAAAAGGCAAATCAGTGAGCGCAGCATCATTATGTTGGCCCTCGGCACTATGACCAAAGACATCTATGTTTACAAATCAAGAGGAGTAAGATAACATCCAACTGGGGCGGCGGGGCCTGACAGGCCCCCGGCAATAGGCCCGAGCTCTGGAATGTCTGCAAATCAAAGTTGTACTGAAACTCCAAATGTCACAACAAATAAAAAGGAAGATGGGGAGAAGGGCGGGGAAAGGGAAGTCCACACGCCAACGCTGGGGAGCACAAATCCACTTCATTGAAGGCTATTCAATGGAAGAGTTTGCCTATAAGGAATACTCCAACCGCCAAGGGCCGAGCACCACAGCCAGCCTCCCCTACAGTGGGGGGAGTGGTAGGGCAAAGGGGGGGGTGCCCCAGCCTCACCCTTTAAAACAGCCAGAAATTCCTGGGAGGATTGATAAAGGGTCCATGGCCTGCCAAGTGTGCAGGACTTTAAGTGACTCCTCCAGGGCTATGGGCAATCAACTCTCCCATACATGAGTAGAAGGACCACCTCCCCACCCAGTCAGCAGATGGTCGGGGAATGGGTTGACGCCAGCGTGCGAGGGATCACCGTCTTTTGCCGCTGTAGTAAATGTCTAATCAAGGATTTTTGTAAGAGGGACTGCGAGGAAGGGGAACATAAAATAAGAGCCGCCTCTGGACATTCCAGAATATAGGTCCCACAACAGTCTGAGATGGCCTGGAAAGACTTTTTTCCAGAGAAGGGCGCAAGACTGGACACCCCCACCAGATATGGGGACATAGACCCTGCCTCTAAAATACACCTCCAGCAGGTGTCCGGAACATTTGGTTACCATTTGTGGAGCTAATGGGTCGGCACCCTATACCACCTAGACAAAATTTTAAAGCTTGTTGCCTGCGCATTGAGGCTTATCACTGCTTTATGGTGTGGAGAAAAAAGCACTTTCCTCCATGATCAAGCCGTAATGGTCCTCTGAGCTTCTTTCCAGGCCTTACAGTAATGGAGGGAGGTCCTGACAGGTGGAGGAGATTAACCATTGGTAGAGCAGAGAGATCAGGTGCCTGGGGAGCGATGAGAGGCAACACATAGTTCCTCAAATGGAGAGTGTGCTCTAAAAGAGACCTTCCTTGTGCTGTGGAGGTAAAGAAGTGCCGAGCTGCAGGTATTCAAACCATGTACCTATCAGATGGAGGGCAATTCTTGGGTCAGATCGGCCAGCGGGTAATAATGCCACCCCTGTTATGAATCTGTGCTACGAGGGAAGGGGGCGAATATTTAGAAACTCACCGGAAGGGACCGCCCTGAGGCGCCCGGGGGTAACAAGTGATTATCCGAAATCGGGAATAGATGGGTACCGGTTAAGTCTAATAAGGGGGCGGGGCCTTAGATTTCATTATTATAGAGAGGTTGTGGGCTGAGCTGAACGACAAAAGTTGGGGTCACGGGTCGAGAGGCTCTGGGGCCATGGGAGGGAGATTATCGCCCAGGAGAGGACTGTTTGCGCAATGCCCACCCAGAGCTTATCCTGGGGGCCATGGACCAAGCCAAAACCTGATAGGCAGCAGCCAGGTAAATAGACCTTTCAATCGGGCAGCCCACCCCCCCCTCTGTTTTGTGTTCTAGGACAGCAGTTCCCGTTTGAGCCTCGGGCGGTGGGAGTGCCATTATGAATCGGTGATGAAACTGATGAACAACGTTGGAGTTTTTTTAACCCAGAATTGTGAGGAAAGGAATCGGGACCGTCTGAAACAGGTATAGGAGTTTCGGAAGGAGTATGGGGACATTTTAATAATATTCACTCATGCCAACCATGAGAAGTCCCCCGTCCCCAATCCCCAGACGCCGGAGAATTTAACCAGCAAGGGATGAAAGTTGCAATCATACAGGTGTGACAGGTCCTTAGGAATTTTAATCCCCAAATATGAAATCTCCTCCAGGCAAGAGAAGGAAAGTTAGAGCTTAATGGCCAGAGCAGTGGACTGGTCAAGAGAGACATTCAGGCAGTGATTTAGAATAATTGATTTTGTTAGAGAGACCACAGGCTAAATTTGTCCAACTCGGACATCAAGGAGGGGAGAGTTATGAAGGGGTCCTAAGGTAGAGTAAAAGAATCATCCGCAAAAGCTGAGCACTTAAGCTCCTGCCCTCCAATCAGAATGCCCCTGATGTCCGGTTGGAACGCTCCAGCGGCAGTAAGTGTTCCATGATTAGATATACAATAGCGGGCGACAGGGGGCATCCCTGCCTAGTACATTTGCGTATGTCCACGGTGGCTGACAAGGGCACCCATTGACTTTAATTATGCAAGAGGGGTCTGATAAAGGTAGGATTTTGGCCAGTGAGATGGGGGCAAAGTCCCACATGTGGAGGGTATCAGTCAGAGACTCCAAGAGATGCCTGTCAAAAGCTTTCTCAGCATCAAGAAGACAGGATCTATCTAGGGTTCCCCGCTGAACTGAGCATAATGGATGAATCCAATGTCTTCAACGTATTGTCCCTAGCCTTCGACCCCGGGGTGAAAACCCACTGGTCCGGTTGGATCAATGTGGGCAAGAGGAAGGATTGAGGCGAATTTGCCACACAATTTGGCGTAGTTTTGAGGATCCACGTTTGAGAAGGGATATTGGTCTATACTGCCAAGACCTGCGGGTCCTTTCCGGTTTGGGCCAAAAACCGTGATATGGACGCGGAGGTCTCCTGGGGAAGGGAGAAGAGGCTGAGCCAATGTTGAATGCGTTTCAAGAGTAAATGGGGCGAGAGAGTGGAGCATGTTCTGGAAAAATTTACGGTAAAACGTTCTCAGGGTTGCCCGGACTTTTCCACTAGGGAGGGTACCAACGGGACATCTCCAATTCCTTCCCGAGAAGGGGACCTCCAACTGCTGGATGACCTCGTCCGGTAAAGGGTCGGAAAAAGGGAGGGGGGTTCCCGTCCCGAGGAAGACGGGCGAGATTGACCACCTGAGAGATTATACAACTTAGAATAAAATGATTGAAAACTCACGCTGCGATCTCGGGGGTGGAGTGTGAACAGGTTGCCTGCGCTGTTTTTGATGCCAGTTACCAAGGATTTGGGCTGTCCTATTTCCTATGCCTCTCGCAAGAGCCGACCACTCTTGTTCCCGTATTCATAGAACCTGCTTCGACCCTTTGCAAGAGTCTGCACCAGGTGGCCTCAAACAGTAGACGCACTCCCAGTCTGGCCAATAGCAGGTCCTGCAACACTGTGTTGGAGAGTCCTGTTGTGTAGGAGCTCAAGCGAGGACACCTTTTGTAGTGCCTGTGCAATTGCTGTCGTCGGCCTTTTTTAGGCGACTACGTGCTTGATCAAAATCCCACGGAGGACGCACTTCGAGCCTCCCATTGGAGAGAGGGGAGTGGGGATCAGCAACATGATCCAATCCTGAAATGATCATGCAGTTGCCTGAGTCCGCCCAAACATGCCGAATCAACAAACAGGGACTCGTTCTGTCTCCAGGGTCTGGCATGCCAGGAGGGAAGGGGACACACAATGGAGCATAAATGGGGTGCATGGTCCGGACCTTAGCACACTCCCTATGCGAGGAGGACTGCAACCACGGGAGTGCGTAAGTTGAAGCAGAATTTAGTCAATCTACTATTGTGTTGGGTGGGGTTGTGAAATAAAACTGTAGTCCCTTTCGGATGTGATGATGAAGCCGCCATACGTTCTACTTAACTGGAATTGGAGAAGGGCCCTCGTAAACGTTTAATAGCTGAATATGCTATAGAGGAACGTGACGTCACCGGACGAGTTTATCCAGGGTGGGGGTAAAGGTAGGTTAAGTCCCCACAAACAAGACCGTGCCCCTGGCCCGTAGATGCAACTCATCTAGAACCCTTCACCAAGAAAGTCTACCTGTCCAGAATTTGGAGCCTAGACATTAACGATCGTAAAGTCATGACCGTTGATGTTGAGGCTAAGAAGAGGGATCTGGGCTCTGTGTCAGTCCGCATTCTATAACCCGATGAGCTAGGACTTGGTGAATAGCAATGGCCACCCCTATGGTTTTGGAGGTGGGGGCAGTTAGCAAAATGCACTGAGGGAAATATCTAATCTTTGATTATAGGAAACATGGTCAATTTTGAAATGCGTCTCTTGGGACAGATCATGTGGGCTTTTTGGTCGATGAATGAAATTGGTAAAGCACCTGAGAGCGCTTCCTGGTGAAGTGTTGAGGCCCCTGGCGTTGAAGGATTTAACTTAAGGTCTCCCATTTGCCTAGAAAATTATACCTGTGTCGCGCGCCCCAAGGTCGGCGGGGGAAGGATGGGAAGGGAGAAGGAATAAGGAAAAAAAAAACAGGCAGGGAGGGGTATAAGAGACAAAACAAAAGAAACGAAAGATAACAGGTGAAAACATCAAAACTCGGCACAAAAAACTACGAATATCTTGAAAACCAGGAAAACAATTGCCCAATGTGGCAGAAGGTGATCAAACCCTATTTGAGGAACGTGCAGGACAGGCCTGCATAGAAGTCGCTCCTCATTATCTTAATGAGCAAACTAATGGGGAGAATCCAAAAAACATTGGTAAATAAGAGAAGGGCATGACACCAATATCATGTGCGTCCCGGTCAAGGAAAGGCCCTGCGCTATACCTAAGTATAACCAGTGTAAGAATAACATCAAGCCCTTGACATTCCTCGTAGTGCACCGAAGAGGGATGTGGAAAGGGGAGGGGTCAGAGAGGTTTGCACCGTTGAGTGTAACTATGAGAAACCTGTAAGGCAAAAGCATTAAGTGGACCAATCAGTCCGAGTCTCTTTAATTGACAGGAGCCGGAATGGGAGGAGGGTCCTTGGCAAGACTAAGTATGTCTTGAGCGTGCGGGGAACCTTTTGGGCGGGGTCCCTGGGCGGCAACCAAACCCCTACATCCTGATGGGATAAAGGGGGGGGCACCACGGGCCGCTGCACCCCTCCCTGTTGACAAAGAAAGAGAGGGGCCAGTCCGACAGGGGGGGCTTAGTGGGGAGTTGCAAGTCCCGCATGAACGTGGTTAAGTCCTCCAGGTGAGCGCAGAGTATAAGTGTGATCACCGTGGTGACGGGCAATATGAGCGACAAGGATAATCCACATTTTTGGGACATGTTCCTCTCCCTTCAGGATGTTAGAATGGGTGAGTTCAGCCATAGTCGCTGTGCCAAGGTATGGCTAGGACAGGTCCGGAAATATTTGCAGTGGGTGTCCTGGTAAGACAAGGGCGTGACGGATGGGATGGGATCGGGCCTTCTGAAGAATCTTCACTTAAGGACATAAAAGGGTCTCACAGACTAATCCCTCGGCCGTTGGGAGTCTTTACTGGGAGGACGTAGGCTTCTATGCACCCTATCCAACTCTATGTAAGTATTTGGGTCGCGATCAGAATGGTATTTAAATATTTGTGATATAGTGGAATAGAGGTCGGAGGCGGCACAGATTCTGGGAGGCCCCGGATACGCAGGTTATTTCTCCTCCCTTGTTTCCACATTCGTCTAGATGCTGTTGAGAGCGAACAGTTGAGATGAATGCTGTTCTTTGTACCCGCTCTGTAGTGGCTGATAGAGAAGTAGAGGGGAGTCCTGGGTGCTGCTGGAGTGTGTCCACCCTGGAGGTTCACTGCTGAAAGGTCAGTGCGGGAATGAGGAACTCCTTTCCTATGTCCTGCCAAGAGTCTCTCTACCATAGAAGAATGTCCTGTCTTGTGGGGAGTTCTTGAGTAAGACGTTGGAGATCCGCCAAAGTTATCGGTCTGGCTTGCCGCGAGCAGGAGCATCAGGTTGTAGTGGCATGAGCATTAGGGCCAGGCCCCCGAGAGAAGCAAAAGGCCCCTGCGTTGGGAACCAGAGCAGGTGAAAACAGCGCTTCGAGTATATTGCAAAACTGTCGCATGCCTGGTGGGGGGAGGCCAACCAGGTGGCAGATGTGGAGGATGGGCGGCAAGTGGAGGGTGGCGGGCCCTGTGGGGATAAGGGCCGGGTTCCCCACACTGTCCCTGAGTGGGCCCGACAGGGAATCCTCCCCCCAGGAGGACCCCCGTTTGACCATGGGGAATGGGTACGGGGCCACAGCCCCTATCAGGGGTAACGTTGGGGCACCCGGGGTGGCTCGGATGTGGGAGTTGTCCGCTCAAGGGCCCCCACTGTCCTGTCAAGGGCGTAGTTGGACCCTCAGGGACCCCTGCGTTCTGGAAGCCAGCTTGCCCATGAAGTGGAGAGTCCAGGCTCGAGGAGTCTCCTTGGGGGGGCCCCCCTTTAAACCAGAGGTGGCCCAGAATGAAGGCAAGGACCTTAGGAACTGGGGCTCAATGTCGTTGGCCTGTAGCCCAGGGAGACTCCCCCTCCAAGCTGCAGTAGGGGAGTGTGGGAAGCAGGACTCACGATGACTGACTGGGCAGTCGATTTTGGGTCCCACATGGCTCCCCCTGCAATCGAGGGTAACCAGGGCCAGGCCTGTCCGTCCGTCCACACCAGGCCCTGTGGGGGGGGGTGGGGTGGGCGCACTGCGGGGCTGTGACTCACCAGTGCAGGCGAACCGCGGCAGGCGGCGCGCCGGCGAACATCCGAGCGGCGTGCATCGGCGATCCGTCCTCAGGCCTGCTGTAGAGGAGGCCGCAGCCGGAAGAAGCGGGCAGTCACTTGTCCCGCGGGGTCGGCTGGCAGAGGAGGAGGCGCGCTCGGCACCAGGGTTGCGCGAGCCGCGCGGCAAACATACCGGTCCGTCACAAGGCGGAGGAGCTTCCCCAAGTTAGATCCTGGGCTGGAGGTCAGTGAGGCTGCGCTCCCCTCTTCCTGCGGGTGAGGGCGAAGTGTGGACGGGGCTCTTGTAGCTTTCGGCGCGGCCGGAGGCTTTCCTAGCTGTGGGGCCCCGGTTCGGGCCATCTTGCGGCCACCCTCCGGTCGGCCCTGAGGAGGCATAAGCGGCGCGTAGCGGCCGAATATTGGCTAGAGGTCCCTCTTGGGCAGGTGCGGGGTCGCCGAGGGAGCCAGGCTTGCCCTTCTTATTAGATTGCCCATGGCTAGATGGCGATGGCGGTGGGGATTCAGGATGGGTAGCAGGAGCTTGGGAAGAAGCGTCTTTCACGCGCCATGGAAAACACGCCCGAGGGTTATGGTTTTTTATCCATTTTGAGCCTTGAATTTATTAATTTTAAGGACTACGATCTGTCTTAAAAAACCTAGCGGGCATCTCAAGTCAGGTGACCATCTTAAAGGGGTTGTATCATTACATTAAATGGTCTTCAGAATAAGGGGACAGTAAAAAACAAATAACTTTGTCATTTGCAAAGCTTTTTTTTTTTCATGCCTCCCTTATTTCTTTTCCCACCCCCTTTCATTTATTGGCTGCGACTTTTATTAATTTACATTTGTCTGGCCCCCCCGGTGCATTCGGGGGCGGCTTTCCTGCCTCTCTCATCAGAAAAAGGGGCCGGCAATTTTCTTCTGCACAGCCCGCAGCTCCACAGTAAAATGCAGCGCTTCTCAATCAGAAAACAGCATAATTGTGCCCGGGCCAATGCTCCTGGTGTAAAAAAATAGAGGGAGAAGTTGTGTGCTTGGATGAGTTCTAGAAGCTGGATTTAACTTAACAAACCCCCAGCTGTGAGAGGAGAGAGACTGCTGCGAGTTTATAAAGATGTTTTAGATGGGAAAAAAGGGTTTGTTTGGGAAACAAACAGCTCTTTCAAAATAACATGCATAGGGAGAGGAATGACCAAGACATGGGTTGGAATGCGACGAGAGGTGGGGGAAAAGCAGGAGTGCATCCCCCTTCCCCCTGATCTAAAAAAAAACACACTGTCGGGAGCGAGCAAAACAGTGAAGGGGGGGGGTTTTTGTTCCCCCTTTAGTTAAGAAACACCCAGTGGGAAAGGGGAAAAACGCCCCTGGATTTGGGAATGAGAAAAATTAAAAATACAAAAAAACAGCCGAACTGATGAAGCATACATCCCCCTTTTAAGGGGTTGCCCCATTTAGAAAAAGATGGTATTCACTGGTTGCCATCTTTGTCTGTTAGGTGGAGGTCCTAGAGGTGGGACATGGACCTATCCCCTAAAGGAGTCCAAAAACCTTTTTCTGTTTGGGAGGGATTGGGATGCCCCCTTGAATGAATGGTAGTTCGAGTTACCCCAGACGTGGGGCCCCGTACCCAATAGGCAAAATGGATAACCTGGGTATGCCCTCATTGTTTAAAGTGGGAAAACCCCTTTAAGTGAATAGTAAAGGCTAGTCACTAGGTTATATTTGCTGTCCTAATTCAAATTTTCAGGGCATTAGGCAAGTACCTTTTTGGGCCATGGCCCAAAAAAGGGGGGGCCCATGTACCCCATATATTTTGGATTGTAAAGTGTTTTGGCTTAGATCTCTAGAATAAATTAGAAGAAGGGTAGCAGCACTGCATATGATTATCTGCCATTTTAAGGTCACACATAGTTCTGATAAGCAAATTGTTCTAGATTGTGAAATGGAAATACTTTTTAGATGTGAATGGAGGGGAATACATGGTCTTTCCACTAAGTTATCTATCAAGCCAGGTCAATGGATTAGCATGAAAATGTTATTAATTGCCTCATTCATTAAAATGATTGAAAGGTATTAAAATCCAACTGTGACCAAGGACCATACACAACACAATTTTACAGCCGATTTTCCAATGATTTGACTTTTTTATGTTTGGTAATTATATGCATCAAATAGAGCAAACAACCATTTTCAATTACCAAAATCAATTTAACAAATAGTCAGACTGTCATGACTATTAGCTCCCAAAGTACAGTGCCTGGCTCTATCAATAAGGGCTGCAGAAGAGTATGAGGGGGCCAAAAGGGCCCAACATCCCCTATCAAAGGGAAATATATAAATAACAAATAATGTATAGCCTTTTAGGTTTGTAGCGCAGACAAGTTGCTCCACTAAAACTGTGGAATAAAAAAAAAAAAGAATATATCTTCTACATAAGATCAAAACAATCACAAATCAAACAAAAAAAATAAAATTGTGCAATTTATGGAGTTAAATGAAACTCTACTTTGTTCATGTTTCTTAAAGGGGTTATCCGGGAGTTTAAAGATTTCATATAGAAAAGATATTCCTCTATCTTCATGTACTTCTTTTTTCCCTTTTGCCTCCTTATTCATCCATCAAAAGATCCACGTTTTGCTGTGTAACTTCCTGCTTGTGGGAGTGTCTGTATTTCTCCAGCATCTCTTTCCTACAACTCCAAGACTACATTACAATTGTAATCTAGGACTTCTCTCCACAATTACTGCTAGGGTCTATGTGCTGACATCAGTATGTAATTCACCCCCCCAGCTCTTTACTTGCAATCATTATTATTATGACTGCACCTTTGTGCAGGGACTCATGAGTTACTATGTAAATAGTTTACAGAGCTGTCAGAATGCAACACAACCCCCCAGCTTTGTATTGCTGTCTTTCACAGGACTCCGAGATAAACAGTTCCCCCCTCCCCTGTAATTACTCCTGCTGGCTTCTATTCACTTTCAAACTAAAGTCTTGCAAGAGTGAATGTTCCTAGAGGCGGGCAGGGTGAATGATCGTCCAGGGCATCGAGAGCAGTGGATGGAACCCCACCCACTTCGAGAAACAAATCAAACCTCCAGTGTCTCCAAAAGGGTGAAGGACATGTGATGACATCACAGTCCCATGACTCCTTCAGCCTAGGAAGCAGGTCAGTGCAATATAGTGAGTGGAACTTGCAATGTCACATGCAAGAATTTTTAAGGCATTTTTATTACTTTCTGTAATAAAGTCAAAAGTTTACATACACTAGGCTTACTATGGCTTTAAAAAAATTTGGACAGTTTCTGACAGGTTTATTGGCAAGATCTGAGTTAGAGACATTTGTGGATGTATTTTAAATCACACCAGAAACACACGTCTTCTGTGTGTAACAGCATGGGAAAGTCTAGAGAAATCAGCCAATAAATCAGGAAGTTAAATGTGGACTTGCACCAGTCTGGATCATCCTTGGGTGCAATATACAGATAACTGAAGGTGCCTCATTCATCTGTACCAACAATTATACGCAAGTAAGAACAAGGTGGGAATGTCCAGCCATCATACCGCTCAGGAAGGAGACGGGTTCTGTATCTCAGAGATGAACGTGCTTTGGTCCGACGTGTGCATATCAACCCAAGAACAAAAGTAAAAGACCTTGTGAAGAAGCTGGTGGAAACTGGTAAGATTGTGTCACTAGCCATAGTGAAACAAGTACTGTATCAACCTGGGCTGAAAGTCCACTCTGCCAGGAAGAAGCCATTACTCCAAAAGAAACATATAAAAAATATATAAAAGCCAGAAGAATGTTTGCAAATGCACAGAGGAACAAAGAGCTACATTTTTGGAGACATTTCCTGTGGTCTGATGAAACTAAAATTGAACTGTTTGGCCATAATAACTATTGTTACGTTTGGAGGAAAGATGGAGGTGGCAGCATCATTTAGTGGGGTTGTTTTGCTGCAGGAGGGACTGGTGCACTTCACAAAATAGATGGCATCATGAGGAAAGAAGATTATGTGGCAATACTGAAGCAACATTTCAAGACATCAGCCAGGAAGTTGAAGCTTGGGTGGAAATCGGTCTTCCAAATGGACAATGACCCGAGCATACTGCCAGACTGGTTACAAAGTGGCTTAAGTATAACCAAGTCAATGTTTTGGAGTGGCCATCACAAAGCCCTGATCTCAATTCTATTGAAAATGTATGGGCAAAGCTAAAAAGGCAGGTGCGAGCAAGACAACCTATAAACAAGGTTCAGTTCCACCAGTTCTGTCAGGAAATTCCTACCAACTATTGTGAGAAGCTTGTGGAAGGATCCAATAATTTTGACCCATCTCATACAGTTTAAGTTCAATGCTACCAATTTCTAATGAAATGTATGTAAACTTTTGAAATAGATGCAAGTCTGGCCTACATATCTGTCTTAGTCCAAAAGGGAATCTTGTAAAATAAAAAAAATTAAAAAAAACCTATTCAGCACCCAGGAAAGCTGGGCAACATCCCCACAGCCTGTTAAGGGAGATAGAGTGCCACTTAGTTTTCTAACATGCTGGCTAGTGTAGTAAGGGGGTGATGAAGGTCACTTACTTCCCTGTGCTCTGTGCCCCGCCACCACAACTAGACTATACAGTCTAGCTCCTGGGGCAGGGCAAGCACACTGCAGCCAGCTACATCAGGAGTGTCTTACTGGCAATCTTAGTAGAATGAAAAGTACAGTCCTGAGAATTCAGGGTATATACTCTTAATTAAATAGGTCTTTGGGACCTGTAATCAGGGTCAAGGATGGTTGGGAGGTATGATATTGGTCATATTATAATGATTTTTATTCAGTAACAGAATTGTGGTATATGGTCATTGTGCTGCGGTAATTGGTCTTTGTGGAACTATTGGTAATACTGGCCTTGGGATTCCAGTTTTGTATAGTGTAACTGTATGACCATTATTTAGTGGTTTATACTTTGTGTTATATTTTTTGTATAATTTTATTATTAGTATATTTAGTATAAAATGTAGAATTCAGGGTGTGGAGGGGAAAGGTATATATCTATATAGACTTTTTATGTTTTGCACCTGGTGTCCTGTTGCTTAAACTCTTCAATTAGTTATGTAAGTCTTATGATATGTTCACATGGCATAGTTGCATGCTGTATTTTGGGGCATAATTGTACTGCAATGCACCCAAAGTACGGCCCGAAATTACGGTAAAATCAATGCACTCATTTAGCGCTATGATTTTACTGCATATTCCCCAACGCGTACTGTGTGTCTGGAAAAATTAGTGACATGTCACACAGGGCAAAGGGGAGGTAAATTGGGGCCAGACTGGAGCACTGTGGGAAGTACGAACTGGCCAGCCCGTAGCATATAGCTATATTTCTAGTGATTTCACCCTGAGGCCTCGTTCACACGGCTTATTGTCGGCGTAATTGCGGGGACGGATTTCGCCCCGCAATTACGCTGGCAGCCGTGCAGCGGGGGCGGGGGGCCGGCAGCTTGCTGGCCCCATAGACTGTCAATCTCTACGACGCGTACACGCCGTAAATAATTCACATGTCACTTTCTCCCCGCCCGGCGGATTCGCCAAGCCGGGAAGAGAGACGGAATCCACAGTTCTCGATGAGAACTGTGGATTATCATAGTTACTGGGACGGATTGGAGCAGTACTGCAGCGCAAATACGGCGCGCAGTACGGCTCCAATCAGCGCCCAAATAAGCCGTGTGAACGAGGCCTTATAAGCCCTAATGTGCTATGTTGATTACAGTCTAGTGTGATGTCATCACACACACCGGTCAGTATCAATTGCAGCAAAGGAAGGGAGGCAAAATAAAGTTTTGGGTTGGCCCCTAGAATCAACTCTTCTGGTAGGCCTCAAGCACCCCAGTATGATCCAGGGACAAGACTCTCTATAAACAAAAATAGGGACAAATCTGCCCATCTGCACTCCCAACTTGTGTTTAAACTCAAATTTCTCTAAACCACCAGAGCATTGCTGGTTATTATGAGATGGCCTGTCCCTCTTCATACTGTCCATGGTTCAGGCAGAATGAACCTAATGACAGGTTCCACTTATAATGAAAGATCAATAGTGCAAGATTTAGAAAATGATCCTGGTACAAAGAACTGTAACTGGCTTTGAATCACCGTCTGACAAACTTCAACTGGTCAGACTAATGGATAAAGCATCTATGGTCCATTATCTGCTTTTACAAAAATATCTCCATTGGGCATAAGAATCAATAGCAGTCCTTTATGCATGTGACACAATGAAGAATGCTGTTACTGTAAAGATGCATGTTATAAACCTGTGGGGAGGTCTAAATATAACCATTCCATGTAGGCTTACTGTACAGTAAGTAGGGGTGCATGTGCTCTCTCGTTAGAGATTTGGAGTGCTTTCCTGGAGTTTCCTTGACATCAGTACCCTTTAATTACCATTAATACCCCTCTATTTAGTAGCTCTCTACTTCGTATCAATATCCCTCTATTCAATAGTTCTCTTCTACCTGAAGTCACAAATGAGCAATAGACTGGGCTGCCCACGGCCCATTGGTGGAATTTCCTTTTAATGTGAGGTATATAGCCTCCTGTAATCATACAGCCCCTGTAGATATATAGCCTCCTGTAGGTATATATCCTCCTGTACGTATACAGCCCCTGTAGGTATATAGTTTCCTGTAGGTATACAGCCCCTGTAGGTATATAGTTTCCTGTAGGTATACAGCACTTGTAGGCATATAGCCTCCTGTACGTATACAGCCCCTGAAGGTATATAGTTTCCTGTAGGTATACAGCCCCTGTAGGTATATAGTTTCCTGTAGGTATACAGCCCTTGTAGGCATATAGCCTCCTGTATGTATACAGTCCCTGTAGGTATAAAGCCTACTGTAAGTATATACGCCCCTGGCTGCCTGATGTCTCTGGTCAAGACATGCCCCTTGTGTGGGACACACCCCCTGTGTTGAGACTGGCTGCCTGAAATTTAGTTCAACCCTGGTCTAGACACGTCCGTTGTTCAGGACATACCCCCTGTGCTGTGAATCAAAACTGAAACTGGCTTTCTGTGCTGGCTGCGGTCTATGTTCTCATTATCTTTTACTCTCTCTGAACTATGTAATTAAAACTGCCCGAGCTCTCAATGCTCCTCTCCCAGTGACAGCTCTATGTGAAGGATCTAGAAAATTACAGAGTCTCTAGCTTTTAGAATACCCTACCTCCCCCTATATAACGTAGAATAAAATGCTCAAATTTGTTTAATCAGTTCAGATTCTATGTATAACTGTTTACAGCAATGCAGGTGTTCTGGTTATAAGGATTGGAGTCTGGCAGGAAGGTGACAACTTTCCAGGCATGAGAACTGACCACTACAAGAAGTCTGCAGAGTGTGGACATCTCTCCTTCCCTTTCTCACCAGAACATGATGATGGATGGGAACTAAGAATGGGAGCAGGGAGGGGGGGTGATGATGTCACCACTCTTCAGTGAGGGAAGACACGCTTACTGGAAGGAGAGACCCGCCCCTGGATTTGAAGCTGTAAGACAGAGAAAGCTCAAGATGCCTGCAAAAGCCTGTTCTGAGACAACCCCTTTAACTATGGCGAGGATTTTGAACAAGGGGACAAAAATGATGCGGGCAATCTATGCTGTACCAATTTAGTTAGAGTCTGAGCCCCCCACCCCTACTGCCTAATGTTATAGGTTGTTGGTTGACGGTGGGGGTTTTTTGGGGTAGAATTTATACTCCAGTCTTTTTACATTAATCTTCCAAATGTAATTGTTGAAACAAGCGTGTAATACAATAATGACAAATTAATAGGCATGACAGAAGAATAACATTAACTCGTATGAGGTCTATATTGGAACATATTGGCTCAATGTTTTGTGGTAATATCACTGAAGCGAGGAAGTATGACTAAGTCAGCAAATGTTCACTGCACTTAGATAATTATACAGTATTTTGATTTTTATTTAGGGACCAGTCTCGTGCAATGTTTAAGTAGTTAAACTGTGCGCGAGAAATTTTGTGTTTTCCAAGAATAGGATTTTCGGTTACTCGTGATAAGCTCGCTTTCAGACTATATTTTGTATAATATAATAAGTCTCAATATCATTTTCACGAGTCCTTGCCTTGCTATCTTGTCTTTTACAGGCAGACTACTGGAGGTCATGCGCATATAATCATGCTTCACACCACACAAAGTGTCAAGTACACAAGTTAGTTTCATTCTATATATTTATATCTCATTACCCTAAATTAGTATTACTTGTGATTTGCAAGGTTTAGCTCATGTCTCTAAAAGGAAAAAAATTAATAGACCGGCAATAGGAAAAGATGTCTCAACTTGAACAAGTGGTCACCACTTATTACTGGTAAGCATAATGTAATTGAATGTAAATATTAAACAGAGTTCCATTTAGCGTGCTGGCTGCTACTTGTGGGCATTGAGACCTGGTCGCCTTCATTGCTCGCCTTCTAAAGTCGGTAAACTGAGCTGTTTGACAGAGGGTTAAGAGGAGCAACAATCCCTGGAGGAATGTCCAACTAGCAGTAACAAACGCAAACCATCCCAATAGAGTTTAAACTCGCATTCTCACCATGTATGTGCTTGCAAGAAAAAAGGATGTTGTGGAGATTGCAAGGCTGGTCACGTCAATATGACCTTCCAACCATTTATGGAAGCAGAAATCCCCACACATTCGAAATAGCAGCAAACAATCCTAACAAAAACCAACATATGCACTCTGTACATAGTCCAGCACAAAAACATATGGCTGATACTGCCTATGCATCATATCTGGTGTACATGTTTGTAAAATGAGAACAGGAGACAA
Source organism: Phyllomedusa bahiana (assembly GCA_025379985.1). Classification (NCBI taxonomy): domain Eukaryota; kingdom Metazoa; phylum Chordata; class Amphibia; order Anura; family Hylidae; genus Phyllomedusa; species Phyllomedusa bahiana. The sequence continues at coordinate 64,724 of JAODAL010007185.1, read as the reverse complement.
GGCTTTACTTTTTACATACTTTGAAGGGCTCGTATGGATAAACCAACGGGCTCAGTAGATTCTAAAAGGGTGTCATACTGGCATCTGCAGTGCAAGCATGCATCAAGAAAAGTGTAACCTGCAGCCCATACAGTTGGCCACTCAATATCAGTATTATAGATTTTCTGGTATGAAGTGTTCTGAATGGGGATTGTCTCCGGGAGAACCCACTAGTGTTTGTTAGATTATTGGGGGCCCATCAGGGTTTGCATTTCTTGACGAGCCCAAAATAAGTGGGTAAGTTAAATACTTGCGGTCCCCACTATAACGCCTTCTGTACTGGACTGTGGCTCAGGCTTACTAATGACTTTTGGCTCTATGACTGCATCGTTTCTTTCCTTTGCTTTTTCTCCAATGAAAAGACAGACCAAGGGCTACCACCATGTGTAGGGGAACTACGCTAACTGGGAGTTTCCCCATTTACTTCTAGGGACGTCTGATGCACATTAGCTGCACGGCCATGTGTCAAAAGTTTATATGTTTTTATTTGTATTCTCTAGTTGGGACCCAACTACTGTCCGCGACCCTTAGGAATTCTTTACTTTGCTCTTGTCACTAATTAGAAATAAAATACCTCTACTTGGCAATGTTATGAATTCGAACAATTTTATGTCGAGTTTTGCAGGTGAGGGTGCAATCGCATTCCTAAGACCTTGCTCTCTGGTTTCCTCAGTCTCTCTATATGACCTTTGGGATATAGTGTAGTCGGGTTCAGTTCGTTTTTATTGAGTTGTTCCGGCACATCATAGACCACAGCCCTCTGTTTTGTGCCCAGGGTAACGCTTTGTTATTGAGCTTTAGCAATAAGGTAAAGTCTCCACCAAGTCCTGAATATAACATCATTAAAACCAATAAAATCAACCATGAGTTTTTTGCAATGATTAATTTCTCTCGTCCTCCATCCCCTCCCAGGTTAGTTCTGCTCAGGCTAGGGCTGGTCACATCTCATATATGGTGCTGTTCTATAAGTTCCCAGACACAGCAGACTTCTGAATCAGGTATTAATGAAGCTGTAAATCCAGGCACTTTAATTTGTTCAGTATTTAAAAAATGGCGTATTACGCTTTACAGCAGTTTTTAACCATTATTGAGATATCTATGTGTTGAAACTACATAATTATACCTGTACGTGTATATATATATTATATATATATATATATACACAACAACATTCCACACAACAGTCAAACAAATTCTCTCAGTACATTAATCACACTCACACTTCGGTTACCCAAGTAACCAGTGGATTAGTAGTGAAGGCATATATATCTTAATGGCTATATTATGTGATTGTTGACAAGAAGGCAGGCTGTCATGGAGCAGCCACGCAAAAAGTTCAAAGCACAGTTTGATTCAAGCAGAATTGTGTGAGTCTTAATTTGACGAATATCTATAATTGTGTAACATTCTATCGGGTATTATCTGCTTATATTCTTAATATATTTATAAGCACCCATGTTGAAACCCAGAAGTTTATATACAAATCTATTTACAAAAGACACCATAAGCTGTTTTTTCTTAACTAACTGCTCAACTAACAATGTAATCAGAACAAAAATTTATCTATAATGTGTAATTGTTATCCTGATTGATGTTCATTGATAACTAATAATTAACTCTTTACAAAATTACAAAAACTTTTTGAAAAAATGAGAATAGGTGCCACTAGTGTGGCAGTAACAATATAAACTACAATCATATATATATATTTATATACATTTTATATATATATATATATATATATATATATTTATATAATATATATATTTTATTTTTATATATAATATATAAGTGTGATGATGATATTGGAATTGTGTTTGTATGTTGCTGCACACCCTCAGATGTCGCAACCATCCTGATTATTTGTTTTTTCAAATTTTTTCCTTATGTTGTATTTGTGCAGTACCAAATATTGGTTTTCTAGATTGTGTATGTGGGGAGTGGCTGCGCGAATCCATGTTCGTTTTTCCTTCACTCCACCCACCTGCACAGGCTTTTAAATCTATGCAGAGTACATGGTGCCTGGAAACTTCTTCACGTGAAGTTTAGATGTATGAACATGCCATCTAAGAGAGGACATTTTGAGCAGGTTTCCACCTGTTTTGTGGCCCACTTTATTGGATTGGGGAGGGGGCTTAAAGGGGGTTTTCTCGTACAAAGATCAGACTCTCACAATATGAATGGGGACAGTAAAAATAAGCACTTTTTCGCAATTGGTTTGCTTTACCTAAGTCACGTTAATATAGCCAGATTTGAGCTTTTCCTGTGAATCTATAGCTATGTTGCTGCAGTGGTTGTGACATGCCCCACTTTTATGGTGATTGCTGACTGCAATTTCATATAGCCTGTTTGACAGGTCACCCGACGTGAAACGCCCCTGTCGCTTGTGATATGGCTGCTGACTCATGTGCTTACTCCGCTTGAGTGATTTAAATTGAATGTGTAAAATTAAGTGGGCTCAGCTTCTCTATGCTCCTATCCCAGATTCTATGTATCGCGATGGGCCAATTACTGAGCTGTATAGCTGTTAGATACACTCCCCCCACTTTCAATAATCAATGTCCTATATCGTCTGTTTCACATCACCTATATAACAAGCACTGTATACAGTCTGCTCTACATCTGCCTGATAACAGAGGGAGGGGGGGTGAGGGCAGTGTGCTTCCATACATTGTTTCAGTCTAGCAGTCAGGATGTGGCATAACTGTTTATATACATATGAGGGGTGTTCAAGCAGCTTGTGGGGCCTGGAAAGCTGGTTAGGCTCTGCAGACGCAATAAGAAGCATGCAGGAGGCTTGCAGGAGCTGTCCTCTTCGCAGCTCCTTCACCCTTCCAATGCACACACAGAATGATGATGGTCACAGCTTGTCTTCTGTGTAGGAGAGACAATGGCCTCCTGGGCAGGATTGAGACATCGCGCCCCGCGGTTTGAAACTGCAATAAACGATAGAAAGCAGATCAAGTATGCAGAAGACAAGTTCTCGAATACAAACCCTTTTAAGGGGTTTTGCCACAAAGTTTATAATTGAAGTGGACAACTTGCAAATGAAATAAACATTTTCACCATTCATTATTATAAAAAATTCTGCACCATTCTTTTTTTAGCTGCTCCTCTAGTGACCCATTGTTTACAGCTCATCTCAAGGGGATACGACCAGGGCTGAGAGCTCCTCAGTCCTGGTCAGACATCACTTCTCCTCTTAGGCAGCTACTGAGTGTTCAACCCCAGGTGCTGTCACTCTACTCCCGTCCTTTATGCTCCTTCGTAATTAGTCAAACAGTGAAAATAATTAAAAAAGAAACCTCAAGGAGGCCCGGGGCATTGATAAAGAGAAAAAAAACACAGGTTTGGTTCCTGCAGGGATTTGAACCTAGGACCCTTGTGCCTGGAAGCAAAAACTTTACCTCTCAGCTACTCACAAAAACAGACCTTCCTGTGACTAAAGAGAAGAAAGGCCTGGTGATGTTATCCTGCTGGGTCACCTGATATGTAATTTAAACAAATCACACATGCCTCCTTCTGAGCACACAGAGCTGAAGAGTTGGATACAGGAGGTATGAAAGGAGATCGTGGCAAAACCCTTTTAAGCATTTTTGATCAAAAATGTGAACTAAGAACTTCAAAATTTTTCATGTATTCTAAGTAGCAGAAATGCTTTTCCAAAAGTTTCTATGTGCCTTTTGATAGTTTTTTTTGTGTTATTAGTGTGCGGCTGATAATGGATCATCATATGGGCTGTCTCAAATTGTTTAAAGGCATAGTAATCCTAGTGTATGTACACTTTTGACTTTGCAGAAAGTAATAAAAATTCCTTAAAAATTCTCTCTCATTATTCCGGCATTTGGCAAATCTAATTCATTTTGGTTTCCCTTTAATTGACCTAAATGGGTAAGGATTATTCTGATTTAATGTCAGACAGTGAGAAAAACATGCATATGTGTCTTTTTATATAGTGTATGGAAACTTCTGATTTCAACTTTGTATATATATTATATATATCAACAGGCATATATCAGGACATATATATATATATATATTTATTTGTATTTATTTTTTAAAATTTATATATACACACACACACACAACCAAAACCACACACACACACCACACACACACACACCACTACCCCAACACACATACCTATAGATATTCTGTACATTAGATCACATTCTGCTTGAATATTATGTGCTGATCTTTTTGTGCTCCATGCCGTCTGCCTTCATCTTTTAGCGCATAATATAGAATTAGATATATTATTTTCACTATTAATAAATTGGACACTTGAGTAACCATAGTATCTATAAATCTTGTATAAGCTGTATGTAATCACTTCTGTCTTCTCTTACTCCATCCCTCATTAGCTATGCCTGGCAGCCAACCACTGTCTGACAATACATTGCATCCTATCACTTTTAGTGACAACTTAATTTATGGCTCCAATTTTAAAGTAGACCCCACTGGTCAGTATGGAGGTAAGATTTTGCACTTTTTAATTTTCTCAGTGTTGTGAATAATCCCAATGCAGAAATAAATCGGAGATATATAGGTTTATCAGTGTTTCTGCAAACTATGGCTGCCTAGGTATAATAAAAATGGCATTAGCATTGCGACAGGCTAGGACAGTTACAGCTCGTGAGTCACAGATTGCAGACGATCATTGAAAACATGTAAAAATAGTCCATAAAGGGTTAAACGTCTACCAAGAAAATAAATAATGCATGAGTGTATTAAAAGCTCACATTAAAATATATGTAGACAGACACTAAGAGCTCTCCAGTGATTTGTCTGACAACCAGGGCTGCTGGACAATACAGTTCAGTGAGAACATAAGTAAGGGTTGGTATACGCTCAAATGCCTGTTGCAATGGTGCCAAAATCCTATTTAGAAGAATGCACCAAAATTACAAATTGTAATCATATGATCATCTCTGTGATCCTGCTCTGTGCTAGACATGTGTTCATGTTAACATGTCAAAAGCATAAAGGAAACAATGACACCACAACAACTTTCCCCTTTTCATAGAGTATTGGAGCACACTTGGTGATGGACACAGAGCTTCGCTGCTCCTTACAGTGTATGCGGTCATAGATAACCAGGACAGGGTTTTTCTTTTAACTGGAAGGGAACAATACAGGGTTGCTATTGAATGACAGCAAGCAGAAATCATTAAAGCACTGAGGAATTGATACAAAGAAAAAGTACACAGAAAAATGTTATAACTTTTTGTTCTACAAAGAATGCCATGTGTTTGCAAAGAATATGGAATTGGAATGATGCTTCTAGGGGAAATCTCTTGGTTTTTTGCTGTAATTTGAAGTTTTGAATATTTACGCACCATTAAAGCATTATTCACATTTTACATAAAATTACACCTCAAAAACAGATTTTTTGAAAAAAAGAAATTGTTCCAGTTTTGATTCTGTTTTGTATCTCTTTTGTTCTGTGTTTAGTAGAAGTTGTCTTTTTTTCTTCTGTAGTACTTCCATTTCTTATAATGAATTTACATTTTTGAACCTTTTTTGGTAATATTGTTAAAACATGGATATAAAGCAAAACAGAAGCAGACATGTAAACTATACTAAAAGGAAACTTGATTTTAAAAATCAATCCATTCACTAAAACAACAATAGGGATCCATAGGAACATGCTGTGTACTAAAAAAAAGTCCGCATAAAAAGGGAAATGTGAATAAAATCCAGTAAATGTATTGGCAATGTTTTTTTCCAATGAAAAAAATTAAGTTAATACTGATCTGATATGGAAGTATGAATTAGACCTTAAAGGGGTTTTGCCACAAAGGCATTTCATTCATTTGTCCTGCTTTAGCTCTCAGTGTGTTCAAAAGGGGGTATGTTTGATTTGTTTGAACTGCAGATCACGTGACCCAACAGGCTGACATCACCATGCCTTTCCGCAGTGTGCTCACTCTAATGCAGGCATCCTCAAACTGCGGCCCTCCAGCTGTTGGGAAACAACATGCATTTATATAATCTATAACAGTGGGCATGATGGGAGTTATAGTTTCCCAACAGCTGGAGGGCCTCAGTTTGAGGATGCCTGCTCTAGTCCAACAGAGGTCTGTATATGTAAAGAGCTGTGAGTAGCTACAATGTAGCTGAGTGGTTAGCACCTCTGCCTTCTAACACAGGAGTCCCAGGTTCAAATCCCTGTAAGAGCCGAACGTGATTTTTTTTTGTCATACCTGATTGAGGTTTCTTTTTATTAATTTGTTCTGTTTGACTAATTATTAAGGAGTACAGAGGGCAGGAGTAGAATAATAGCACCTGGGGTTGAACACTCGCTCAGCAGTGAGTGTCTGTGATTGCTAATCAAGGAAGAGACTGACAGTAGCTGTCTGAGAGGAGAGCTGATGTCTGATCATGTGCGGCCAGGACTGAGAGGTTCTCCTCACTGGTCGTATACCTTGGAGACGAGCTGTACACTATAGATTACTAAGGTAGCAGCTAAAATAAAATGGTACAAAATTTATAATAATGATGAATGGTGAAAATGTTTATTATTTAACTTGCAAGCTTCACACATCAATTTTAATTTGTGGCAAAACCCCTTTAACTGCCATTAACTGCTTCCTGCCTTTTATCTGTTTTAAAAATGACCTGTGATCATCCCAGCCGTTTCTTAGAGTCCCAAAAAAGTGCTCTTTCCCCTTCATTTCCATGTCATAGGGAGAAGGTGGAATTATTTATTTAGTGCCCATCACTAATAACTAAAGAAGACAAATGAAAGGTTTATGTTCCAGTAAAGCTGAACTAGGTAACCTTCATAAAACACATTAGTTGGCAGGGTGTCCCAGTTGTTTCACTGGGAGCCAGGCTCTTTATGGATAAACAAAGTCTAAAAGAGGATAATGTAGAAAAGATATAAAGTCTAAAAAGCTGATATTTCAAATAAAAATAAAAATAAAATTTAAACTTTATGTACTACAAGTCGCTTTTTTTTAGCCATTTTTTTTTAAAGAAACGTGGTACAAAAAGAGAAACGTATCAGTCTATTTTGCTTTTCTTGTATCCACTTGTGGCCTCAGCACCAAAATTCATTATAAAATCCATCATAAGTACACCTGCTGACCTAAAAAAAGTCAGTGGATATCGTCTTGTGTGATCTGCAGATGTTGAGTGCTTCCGACTTTTGTTCCCTGTTGAGACGCTTATTGATAAATTCTATTTCGAACTTGCGGAAATCCTGGATGGATCCATAATATTGATCGGGGGGCGTCGCCTAAGCTGTTTTTTGGGGTCGGGCCCCGAAATAAAAAAACCCCGTGCCCCGAGTCTCCCGGGGTCCAAAGGGTTGCCCTGGGCTGGAGACAAATGGGGCCCCTTTTGGTGCATGTGGTCCGCTGGACGCACACTCAGCTAGGGTTCTGCGGGCAGAGAGCGGCGCTCCCCGCCCCCCAGCAGTGTCGGACCCGCAGGTCCGACACAGGGGGCCACCCGGGGCCCCACAGCGCTGAGGGCCCCCCCGCGGCCCCCTGGCCTGCCGGCGCGCGCATGTTGATGTCATCGCGACGTGCCCCTCCCCGGGCGCCCGCGCTCATAGGCGTGGGCCCCGGGGGCTGCCGGAGGAGGCGGGCTGAAAAGGAAGGCGGTCGCAGGGATGTAAGGTGAGTATAAATGTTGTTATTTTTAACGCGTTTACCTCCCTCAGTCCCCCTATATACTCCCTGTGGGGCCCCTTTACTGTGTGGCCCTATCCCTCCCTGTGCCTCTATAATCCCTCCCTGGGCCCCCCATATCCCTCGCTGTGGCCCCCATACCCCTGTCTGTGGCCCCCTATCCCGTGGGGCCCCCCATATCCTTGCCTGTGGCCCCAAAAATCCTCCGTGGACCCAAAACCCCCTGCTGTGGACCTAAAACCCCTACCTGGGGCCCCCCCTATCCCTGCTGTGGCCCCCATATCCCTCCCGTTGCCCCCATATATGCTGTGCCCCTATATGCCGCTGGGGCCCCCCATATGCTGCCCGGGGCCCCCAATACGATGCCTGTGGCCCCCATACCCCTCCCTGTGGCCCCAATTGCCTGTGGCCCCCTACCCCTGCCTGTGCCCCTATAAGCTGCCTGTCCCCGGTGGTCACTAAATGTAACTGCAGTGTAATAAATTAATTTGGGTCTGCAGAGCCTACTAAACTAGTATCTACCACTATCTGGTAAGTAGGCGGTGGTTATTAATCAGACCCTGTGTAAGCTGATAGTACATAGGGGGTTGTGTTCGGTAGGGTTGGCGGATTTTTTGAGCTTTAAGTAGAAATAGTTTTGGGTTTGGGTTTTGTAGGGGGTTTTTAGTAACAATCATTGTTGGTAGTTTTTTCCCCATGTATCGGTGTATTTTTTTGGTGGTTTAGGGGTATTTCATTAAAGGGTGAGAATTTTCTGAAAAGTAAATTTGTCATGGTGATTCTTTGTACAGGGGATGTGAGGGATGGAGGGGGATCTGTGGGGGATGTGCAGAAAATTGTGACAGGAACAGAAGGTTTTTTCTTGTAAAAAAACATCCGCAGTTTACAATAGGCGGAAAAATGTGTGTAAAACCCAGCCCTACCCAGAAAAACCAAAGGGCCCGAGCCCGGATGTTTTAGGACCCTAGCAACGCCCCTGGTATTGATCATACTGTATGTATTAAGGACTGTTTTTCATAGACAAGATATTGATAGAAATAGAATGGATTTCTTCTGGATATTCTTTGGACAACTTGTATTCAAAAGATGGCATAAGGAAAATAAAATGCCTAAATAATGGAAAAGCACCAATCTTCAACAGCGTGCGCCATGTGTACATATTGAAAAACCTTCTGTCCACTGATTAGTTTTTGTGTTAAATCTAAGAGTTAAGGCTTTTGTTCACAAGAAAAATTGAACGTTGGCCCCCTGACATGCTTATTTCGGCGGTATACGCCCGTGAATATTGACATGTCCTTCTTCCCCCCTCGCCGTATTGTCGAGAGGGAGAGGGACGTAATCCTATTCTCTATGAGAACTCTGGATTACCCTTAAGGGTGGGAATATTTCAGCCCCTATCGCGATAGGGTGAATTAGGGGTGAAATCGTCCCAAAAAAAGTGTGTGAAATGGCCTAAAAAAGGTATCAATCTCCTTTATTAGCTTTAAAAAGATAAAATAAATAAACCCAATTTATAAAATTTTGTTTGATTTTGCCCTTTTTTCAAAATAGGAGTTTTTTATCCTGTTTTATGCAGTGGTTTCCTAGGTTGACGACCCCCTTGTGCTTAGGATGGTCAGGTGGTAACTCCTTTTTGCTGTGTCTTTTCAAAACAGGGGGCTGAGAGCAAAATTTAAAACCCTTTTTGAAAATACTGGGAGTGCTCACTTATCTTGTGCTGTGTTGTCAGGTCTACAGTGACACTATCTTTGTATGTAGATACACAAGCAACAGTTTGTCTTGGCAGTAGGTAAGTTTTTTTTTTTTAATATTAACCTTCGCCATGACAAACACAGCTTAGCTAGATCATATTTATAGTTTTCCCACCAGCTTGGACATGCAATTTTTTTTTCTAAACCCCTCCATAACCAGTGTCCTATTAATGCGCACAGCTAGGAATAGGAGGTAGCAGAGCTGAAAGGTCAGTCACTGCTGTGGATCTGCTCACAGCCTGCACAGGAAGGGGGAGCATGAAGCCGGCTGCGATTAGAAGGTTCCATTAAAACAGTGAGAGGGGAAATCCTCTTTACTAAACATTCTCCGGTGGCTCTTAAGCAGAATGTTTCTGTGGACAAGGATACTGTACAGTAGATGGACTATTACAATTTATTGGTATGAAAAATCCAAACAGTAGATCAGATGTTTTAAAGCTGAGATTTTCACTATTCTAATCTCTGATTCCACTGCTTTGCACAGTTTTGTTTATCCTTCACAATAAGTGTGAAGTTACAAGGCATTATGGGAACAGAGCTGAGAAGCTCAAGCACCCACTATTGGATGTAACAAATCCTCAATTTTCTCCAGACTCACCGAATCTTTAGAAAGCAAAAGGGATATCAGCCAAGCCAGTATCACTCACCTGCATACAGCTGTTTCAGGGTTTTGCCCCTCATCAGTGCAGAGGAGAGCGATACTGGCTGGCTGGGTGTGAGGCAATGAGTGGCTCAGAAAGGGGAATATATCTCCTTGGGGAGAGCACCATATATCTTAGCTCCTTTCCCATAATACCTTGTGATATGCAGATACTTAGTGGAGGGCAAAAAGGCAATTCAAAACTCAACACAACTATATGGTGCTCTCCCCAAGGAGAGATGTTCCTCTCTCTGAATAAGTGTGAAGGTAACACAACCCTGGTCCCAGAAAAGTTTCTGACTAATGGCAGCCATTAATGGTAGGAAACTGAGAGTTACAGAGAGGTATGATCAACTCATAGGCATAACATACAGCTCCTGAGCCTCCAATTTCTAGCACTGGTGTTTTCTTATATGGTACCCTGTTTCCCCAAAAATAAGACACCCCCGAAAATAAGACCTGGTGCATTTTTTTTATGCAATTCAGAGTTTGGCTGCTTATGCTGAAGTTTGTGATGAAATCACTAAAGTATATTAATACATGTTGATGTTTTGTTCAACAATAAATGTGAATTCTTGTTCATAGAAAAATAATACATCCCCTAAAAAGAAGTCTTATCTCGTCATTAGGAGAAAAAATTTATATAAGACACTGCCTTATTTTTTGGGAAGCAGGGTATAAAGCCTTTTGTCCCCATCAAGCTTTAGGGTTCAGATGTGGCCACTTCATCTGTGCCCTCCATAGCTGCATTCCTGGATCCCCTGGAGGCTACAGACCCTGTCATACTTTTAAAATTGGAAACAAAGTAATTGAAATCTCTGTAATAGTCTATATGTATAGTGTATGGAGCTAAACAGCCCCTCTTTGTGTCCATAGTGAGACTGTTGCACAAAATTCACATATGGAAAATGAGTTTCTAGCAATTTTAAAATCTTGCATACATCATGTCCAGTTGTTGCAACTCAATTAATTTATATCTACAGGACATTTGATATCCCAGCTTTCTCATGACAAAATTCTCCATGCAGCTCAACTGGTAAAAGCCTTATGTGATAAGTGACCATGGTGACAACACAAGAATCCTGGAAATGATGTGGAAGAGAACAAACAAGCTGTAATAAAGGAGATGGACTCTCACACTGTATAACTCAAGTAATGACAATATAATGAAATGAAGCTAAATCAGAAAACAATGTATTTTGTTATAATTAGTGTTGAGCGATTGCATTGGCTATCGAGATCGAGCGATAGTCGATAGTCGGCCGCTATCGATAAGGTTTTTCGATAGTGAGCATCGATTTTTGAGCGATTACCATTAAAGTCTAGGGGAAAGAGCAACAACACCTTCATTATTACACCCAAAACAAGGCTGTAGAAGGTGAAATTAACATCCAAATCCCAGTCAAATGGATACGTGCTACATCTTAGGCAACACACTTAGGTTATAAAAGTCACAGAACCTTTCAATTCACCTGTGGTGAATATAGAATTGCTGTTTTAAGATTTACGTGGATGCTGCGTCAATGACAATGCTGGGTGTGCAAAAGTCAAAAAAACACGTAACTGTTATGTTTTGGGGATAATAAACGGGATTTTTTTTCACCTTTCAATTTTAACTGTGGTGGAATATAGAATTGCTGTTTTAAGATTTACGTGGATGTTTCGTCAAAAGAACAAAGCTGGGTGCGCAAAAGTAAAAAAACACGTATCTGTTATGTTTTCGTATGATACACGGTATTTTTTGCACCTTTCAATTTACCTGTGGTGACTATAGAATTGCTGTTTTAAGATTTACGTGCAAGCTGCGTCAATGAACAAAGCTGTAGTGCGCCAAAGTCAAAAACACGTATTGTTATGTTTTGTATGATACACGGTATTTTTGGCAACAAACAACCTGTGCTGACTACACGATTGCTGGATTGTAATTTAACTGCAAGGGGATATATTTAACAGTCACAGGTGTAATGGGTAAATTTTAAAATGAACACATTCTGAAATGTATACTGATAATAAAAGTGGAGTTTTGCAGCTAACAAAGGGACTGCAGTTACTAGAAATGATGTGTATCCAATATAAGTTCAGGCTGCCCAATATCCAGGAAATATTTCAATAGCAAACTGTTAATAATAAAGATATTCCACTACAATGTCTACACTAAGGGCGACATGTATGAACGGGCTTTACGCCTGTTTTCTGGCGTACACTGCGCCTCCCAGACCGACTCCCAGTGTCGGACGCAGCGTTCGGCACTTTCGGCTGCGGTCCGCATGAAGGGGCGGGCAGTGTAGGCGTTCCGGGGCGGGACGCGGCGCGCTCGTATAGTCCGAGGCATGTACCAGCGCGGCTCGCCAAATCGCGGCGCTCGGGCAGCTCCGACAAGCGACCTGGTTTTTTTTGGTCTAAATCTCCGACAGAGGCAAAGTGAAAGCAGGATCGGAACATGCGAGGAAGCGGATCGAAGATCGCGACAGAAGTTCCGCGCTCCGCTCCGTGCAGCAGGCGTGTGATTCCCGAAAACATCGCCTTGATAAAGGCGGAAAACAGTGTCAGAAAAGAGCTGAAATGTACAAAATACACAATAATAAAAAAAAAAAAACATTTTTCCACAAAATCTAGAACGGCACAATATCAAGAAATTGATATTGGAAATTGCCGGGAAATACAGTAATTCAAATTCTGAAACCTAATTCTCATTGGTCGGCAGAAACCGGCCAATCAGAATAGGAGCGACAGTGAACCATTAAACCTTGGGGAAGAATTGACCAATCAAAATCCATGGCGGGACAGTTCAAATACAGTAAAAAGGCTGCAAAGAGCTGATTGGCTGAGCTAGCGGGGGCTCGCCTAGCTCAGCCAATCAGAATAGGAGCGACAAAGTCCCATTCTATCCTATGGAGGAGAATTGACAAATCAGAATAGGAGCGACAAAGTCCCATTCTATCCTATGGAGGAGTTTGGACCAATCAGAATCCACGGCGGGATAATTCAAAATACAGTAAAAAGACAGAAAAAGAGCTGATTGGCTGAGCTAGCGGGAGCTTGGCTATCCCAGCCAATCAGAGCGCGAGCTACTTCTCCCATTATAGTCTATGGAGAGTTGGGCGCACTGAAATGTCGGCGCTCAGCGCCGTGCGGCATGAAGTATTAATCAAAAATTATTTTTATTAAGTGTAAAACATGATCAGATAAAAAGCAGAACAATTGGCTCTCACAAAAAAAAAAAAAAAAAAAGAGCAGAACAATTGTATAAAAATAAAGCAGTTAAAAACCCCGAACAACGCGTTTGTCGCCGAGACCGGCGCTACATAGGGAATTGCCATAGAGAGAATTGCCGGGAATACAGTAATTCAATTGTTTAATCTATTCTCATTGGTCGCATAAACCAGCAATCAGAATAGGAGCGACAATGTCCCATTCTATCCTATGGAGGAGAATTGACCAATCAGAATAGGAGCGACAAAGTCCCATTATATCCTATGGAGAAGTTTGGACCAATCAGAATCCACGGCGGGATAATTCAAAATACAGTAAAAAGACAGAAAAGAGCTGATTGGCTGAGCTAGCGGGAGCTTGGCTATCCCAGCCAATCAGAGTGCGAGCTACTTCTCCCATTATAGTCTATGGAGAGATGGGCGCACTGAAATGGTCGGCGCTCAGCGCGTGCGGCATGGAGTATGAATAAAAAAATCATTTTTATTTAAGTGTAAAACATTATCAGATAAAGAGCAGAACATTGTATAAAAATAAAGCAGTTAAAAACCCGAACAACGCGTTTGTTGCCGAGACCGGCGCTTCATAGGGAATTGCAATAGAGAGAATTGCCGGGAAATACAGTAATTCAAATTGTTTACGCTATTCCTCATTGGTCGGCATAAACAAGCCTATCAGAATAGGAGCGACAATGTCCCATTCTATCCTATGGAGGAGATTGACCAATCAGAATAGGAGCGACAAAGCCCCATTCTAGCCTATGGAGAAAAATGGACCAATCATATTCAAAGGCGGGATAATCAAAATACAGTAAAAAGGCAGAAACGAGCTGATTGGTTGAAGCAGCGGGGGCTCGTCCAGCTTAGCCAATCAGAGCGCGAGCTACTTTCTCATAGAGTTCTATGGGGAAAAGAAATTCTGAGCGCTCTGTGATTGGCTAATTTCAAAGAGCCGCCGTAATTTGGACCAATGGGAGAGCGAGCGACGCTCCTATGGGTTTTCTAATGCAATCTGAAATCAAACTGTATATGGCCGAAATCACATTATAACACTACAGAAGTTGTCACGATGTGTATATAAAAGGAATACTAATATGTGGCTAACGAAAAAAATATATTAATTCCCTAAAATCATGTTTTTTTCTTTATTTTTCGATGCACCCATACTATTGATCCTTGGCTAACGAAAATAACGAAATAAACATGATTTTATGGAATTAATATTTTTTTTCGTTAGCAACATATTCGGATTCCTTTTATATACACATCGTGACAACTTGTGTTGTGTTATAATGTGATTTCGGCCATATACAGCTTGATTTCAGATTGCATTACAAAACCCATAGCAGCGTAGCTCGCTTTCCATTGGTCCAAATTACGGCGGCTCTTTGAAACTAGCCAAATCACAGAGCGCGCTCAGAATGTCTTTTCCCCGTAGAACTCTATGAGAAAGTAGCTCACGCTCTGAGTGGCTAAGCTGGACGAGCCCCCGCTGCTTCAACCAATCAGCTCGTTTCTGCCTGTTTACTGTATTTTGAACTGTCCCGCCGTGGATTCTGATTGGTCCAAACTCCTCCATAGGCTAGAATGGGGCTTTGTCGCTCCTATTCTGATTGGTCTAAACGTCTCCATAGGCTAGAATGGGGCTTTGTCGCTCCTATTCTGATTGGTCAATTCTCCTCCATAGGCTAGAATGGGGCTTTGTCACTCCTATTCTGATTGGCCGGTTTATGCCGACCAATGAGAATAGGTTTCAGGATTTGAATTACTGTATTTCCCGGCAATTTACAATATCATATTTCTTGATATTGTGCCGTTCTCGAGTTTGGGAAAGTGATTTTATTTTTTAAGAAGTGTATTTTGTACATTCAGCTCTTTTCTGACACTGTTTTCCGCCTTTATAAAGGCGATTTTTTCGGGAATCACACTCCTGCTGCACGGAGCGGAGCGCCGAGACTTCTGTCGCGATCTTCGATCTGCTTCCTCGCATGCTCCGATCCTGCTTCACTTCGCCTAGTCCGGAGGATTTAGACCTAAAAAATGTAGAACGCCTTTATAAAGGCGATTTTTGCTTCATACTCCGCACCGACATCTGGAATGATTTCTCGCCGCTCCAGCCTGTCTCGCATCGTAACAGATTCTCGGCGCAGTCCCGCACGGCGCCTAAGTCCCGCACTGCACCCCACACACTGGCGAGGCACGGCGGACTTTTACCCGCATGTATGAGAGCACTTCCTCGGACGGCGAAGCATAGGCGCAGCGCCGCACAGCGCCCATGTCCCCGCACTTCGCCTCATACACTGGCGAGGCGCGGCGGACTTTACATGATATGTATGAGCGCCGCCCGGCCGCGACATAAATCAGGCGCAGATTCCGCCGGAAAACTGGCGGAAAACGGCGCCTCGACCCGGCGGGATTCATACATGTGGCCCTAAGTCTTGGTGAACTTTATCCAGTGTTCTTTATAGATAGAGCTTGTCTGTGTTCGCCCGCGGGGGCCCCCCCCCGCTCCTCCGCCGTGACTTATACACGGTAGATGCTGCTTTAAAATTCTCTAGCTAAGCTACATAAAATCTTCAAATCTCTAATATAACTAAATTGGAAGGATCACAGCTAATAGTAGAGGTTTCTCTGTGCAGAAATAGACTAATTTCGCTGAGCTGTTTGGCCACAGGCAGAGCGCAGGTCCTATCCCTATTGAGACGCTGAGAGACACTGAGGCTGAAACAGGAAACGCTGTTTCTATGTAAACCGAGGTATGTGATTTTTCCAGCCAATCACAACCATACACATCCAGTCATGACGTCGCACACACATCTCACCTGCTCTATTCTGTATCTGGTTTGCTGGCCGCCAAAATTACAGGAAGCGCCGAAAAAGGCGCGATCTTAATAGATGATGTACAGATTTTAACCTTAATTATCGCATGATCTGGAAATTTCGATCACCATAAAAACCTTGCCGATTTCAACTTTGTCGATAAAAATCGCTCAACACTAGTTATAATATGTATTTACCTTTGCCTACATGTTTAAAGCTAATCAATAAAATAGGTGTAAGGGGTTAGGCCCTTTTTAAAAAACAAGGGGGATTTGGGCTGCTTTTAATGGCCCGCGGGGTTTTTTTGAGGGTTTTTCCCCGGGCCAAAAATTTGCGGCGGGTTTAAATTAACTTGGGTTTTTTCCTATGGGAAACCGGCTTTAAAAATTCACCCCCGCCCGCGGGGGGAGAACTCTCCCCCGCCGGGGCTGGGTGGGCCCCGTTTGCCCCCTGCAAATTAAAATTTTCAGGGGGCAAACCCCCCTTGCGCCAAACCGCGCCCCAAACCCCCGGCCCACTTGCCCCAGACCGGAGGGGGGCCCCAACCGCCCGCGCCAAAAACCCCCAAACGGGAACCATTAGGGGCGGAGCCCAACCGGGGTTTGGACACTGCGGGAAACCGGCGGCGCTAGCCGCGGCGGAAACCCCCCTTGGGCCAAAACCCGCGGGGGGCCCCAACTGGCCCTTAAATTTTGGTTGAGATTTTTGACAGTAGGGGCCCTTTTATTTTTGGGGAAAACCGGGGAGTAGGATGGCAAATTTGAGGGGGGAACGCAGTTGGTGACAGTTAAAACCCCCCCCTTCCAAGTGCATTTTTGGGAAACTTGTTGGGGCCATTTTTTCACTTTGGGCTTTTAATTAGGGTTTGGATTTGGGAAACGGGGAACGGGGGGGGGGAGCGGGTTGGCCGGCCTCACTCCCCCCGCCCAAAAGACAATCATTACAAAACGTTTAGAAAATGACATTTTCATTTTATCTCCCCCCCCGCGGGGGTTTTCGCCGAGCAGGGGGGAGACGAACCCCTATTTTCCCTAATAAAAACTGGGATTACCGTAATAAATTTTGGGAAAACGTACTTCACCCTGAATTTTGCGAAAGGGGTACGCGGGAAAAAATTAGGGGCTAAAATTTAATATCCCCCCAAAATAACCCTTTGGAAAACAGGGCCCTTTTAAGGGCGACACCAATCAGGAGCGTTTAAAAGGGGGGCCCCAGAGCGGGGGTCGGGGGCAACAGTAATAGGAAAGAGGTTTGGCAGCCCCGTAGTAAAAGGGGTTAAAGTAGGGTTTTGCTGTATATAGTTCTAGTTGAAACAAAAGTTAAGGGGACGCCGGGCCCCTATCCAGTTCCCAAATAGAAAAGGGGCGGGCCCCAAAAGGCCCAAAGGAAAAAGAGAGCCTGACAAAAATGCTATCCCTTTAGATTGAGCGGGCACAAACACAGAAAAGTGGAGGAACCCCGACAGAGGGGGGGACCCTGAAGAAGGAACAACCCAGAATTACGGGTGGGCGGTTTTGGGGGGACTGCTGGAAAAAAGTTAAGTGGCCCCCATAGAGGGGGAAAAAAGGGTTGTGTCCCCCTTGGGGGGGGCCCTGCCCCCAAAGCACCTTTTCCCATCACCCCAATGGGGGCCTTGCTTCTTTAACTATTTTAAAAATTCCAAAAAGAAAAGGGTACCGTTGAGAAAAAGTCTGAATTTCCCCCGGGAAAAAAACGGTGAATGGGTCTGGCTTTTTAAAATTGTTTAAAAGGTCACCATCCCATCACTACAGGGTCCCAAAACTGCCCTCCCCCCGGGCCATATAAAAGGCCCCTGGGGAAATCCCAAAAGGGGGAACCTGGAAGTGGGGTAAAATTTTTCCCCCGGGGAAAATGGCAATTTTAAACCCCCATAAACCCCCCCCTTCTGGAAACAGGAAACCTTAGGGTGCGGGTGCTTCCCAGGGAACAAAAGGGCGGGTAAACATCGTCCGCTGGCCCCCCCCCCCCCCCCCCCCCAAAAAACCCCATACCTCCCCCCCTACCAAAACATCCTCTTATTTTACAAAAGGAATCCCCCCTTAATTGTATTTATTTGGGGGTTAAAACCCCTTGTTTAGGGGTTCCTCTAATTTATTTCCCCAGTTTTTTTTTGTTCTCTTCAAAATTTCATTTCCAGGATTTTAAAGTTTGGGGGGAAAGTTCTTTATCTCCTGCTTTTTTTCCTGGGGTGGCTTAAACCACAACTTTTCTCAAACCCCATGGCCCCGGATGGGGAAAATAAACCTTCCCCTTTTTCCCTGTGTCCTTTGCACCCACCCTCAGGAAGCTTTTTTATTTTTTTTAAATGACTTATTTTAAAACCCTTTACACTCTGTAACCCCTGAGCTTTGCTGTTAAAAACCCCTTCACCCACAATTTTCCCTTTCTGAAGGCTTAGCTAAAATAGCAGAACTAAAAATTTTCAGTCCCCAAGTTGAAAAAACGGGCCAACGGGCAAAACCCTGGTTTTGTGAGGGGGAAACCCTTGTGAAACAGCCCAATGGGAATGCCTTTTTAATGTTAATTTCAACATTTTTTTAAAACAAAAACTTTTCTAAATAAAAACCCATAATCCCCGAAATGGGGGTCTTAACAAGAGGGGCCCTCTAATTTTTTGGCCCCCCATGAAAAAACCCCCAAGTCCCTTTTTATGAAAATCTTTTTTGGGCGGGAAAAACTAATCAAATTGTCCAAACTGGTTCTCCCAACGGGAGTAAATTTTGGCCCTTTTTTTTTTTTTTCCTTTAAAATTGGGGGCCCAATTATTTTGGTTTAAAAAAAGGATTTTTTCAAAATCCACCCCTGCAGAGTCCCCCTTTTTTCCCCTGCTAAGCTCCCCAAAAGTACCCAACCTTTCACCCCTCCTTTCCCCGCCCTTCTATAGTAGTTTTCAGGTCAGCAACAAGGGGAGGGAGCTGTTGTTTTTTGGTAATTATAAACCTTTTAAAACAAATGGCAGTTTTTCCCCCAGTTTTTTGAAAGGGGAAGGACCCAAGCCCCGCCCCTTCTTTTTAAAAACCCAAAGCGGAGAAAGACCCCTCCCCCTGTAAAACTAGCTATGGAATGCGATTGTTTTTTTCCCCACCCAGCAACACTATGCATTCATTATTCCAAAATTTAAGTTTGGGAACTTTTTTAAAAACCTTAGTGTTCTAATATGTACTTATCTATTTCTAAGCTAGGTTATATTGGGACTAGCAGTATCTCTGTTTTCCCCCCAGTGTGTAAAATACCCAAACTAAATTGCAAGCTGGGACATTTTTAAGGACGAAAATGAATAAATTTTTTTTGGGTGCGCAGAAAACTTTAAATTTTTTTATTGCGCACAATAGAAAGTGTAGAATGTATTTAAAAATCTATAAACCCTTTTTTCTCCCGGCAGGGAGAGTGCATTTTCTAGGGGAAAAACCCTTTTTTTCCAGCAGTAATGTCCCTTTGGTTTTGGCCCATACTAAAAGCCTATAAAGGGTGCAGCTTCGGTGGGGTTTTTTGTAGTTAAAATCCTCCAGCACCCCCCCCCAACCTCGGGTACTTTAATAAAGTGCCAACAGGGGCTCTAAAATGCATCTAAAAATGGATTGAACCGGGTTTAAAAATTTGGGGCAAAAGGGGCCCCTTTTCCCCAAATTTCCCCGGGCTAAAAAAAAACGCGCAGTTCCCATTCAAAAAGGTCCGCCCTTTTAGAAAATTTCTAGTTTTTTCATTGTGCTATTCCCCCTTTTTTAAGGTTTAAATGCTGCGATTTCCCTAGGGAAAATTATTTTAAATTTTTCCCAGTTTTTTTTTTACTTTCTCCCCTCTCCTCTGTCCCATTCTGAAAACCCACCCCCCCAAACCCTAATGACTACACAAGAGAAAGGGGTAAGAACCGAGAAATGGGGGAAACAATAATAATAAAGGTAACGGGTGGACTAGAATACCCAAAAAGATTAGCAAAATTAGGCTTTGGGTTCACCTGATAAATATGTATAAATCTATAAAGGGTCAAAAATAGAGATTTCCCCCCCCAAAAATCTATTTATACTCAGGATTTTGTCCAGAAAAAGGGGGGAAAAAAGGTTAAAGGGGAAAAGGGAAAGGGTTTTTCAGCATAGATAAAAAAAAGGGGATTCTTTACTGTAAGGGGCAGGGGAATTTTTGGAACCCCACGCCACGGGAAACTTGGCCCCTGGTGGATTTTTCACAAAACAGACTTAAAAAAAGGGGTCTGGATTTTATTTTCTAGAGGGCCCAAATAAAAAACAATTTTAATAGTGAACGGGAACCCCTGGAGGGGGTTTTTTGTTGATCCAGGGATTTTTTCCCTGATTCCCGGGATCTGGAGAAGGGGAATGTTTTTTTTTTTCCCTAAAAGGGGGAAAAATTTGGGCCCTTCTGCCCCCAAGGGAGATTTTGACTTCCCTGGATCAAAAATATATGACAATAAACTAAATTTGGAAAGGGATGTCTGTCTTTTTAAGCCTTTTAAAACAATTAACCAGAAATTTATTTTTTCCCAAATTTATAAAATGGGTGTACTTTTTTAAACAGAATTATTTTTTTAGGCTTTTTAAATTATGGGCAGCAAAAAGGAAAGGGGTTTAAATTTTAAAGGGAAAGGGGCCCAAATGCCCATGGCCCTTCCTTTTCTCCCAAACTGTTTTAGAGCCACAACCCCCACCCTTTTTTTGGTCCCTTTTCTATCAAACTTTCCCGGCAGGTAAGAAAAGAAATTTAGTTTTTTTTTGGGGAAATCCTTTGCACAAATAAAGGCCGTAAGGGCCCCGGGAATTTCCCCAATACTAAACACATAAAGGGTGTAAAATTTCCGTACAGTTTGTAGTCCCAAACATGGCTCCAGCACCCCTTTCTGTTTCTCAGGGCGCTTAAAAAAAGTCCCCAGGGGCCATTTTTTGAAAACTTTTCCTAAAAACTAAAAAATAAAAAATTTCAGCAACGGGGAAACGAAATTTTTTTTCAGGCTAAAAAAGGGACGCCAAAAAACTTCGGGTTGGAAAGCCCCCCCAATAAAATGTCAACCAAAATCTCTGTTTTTTGCTCCTTTAGCAGAAAAAAATTTAAAATTTTACATACAACGTAGTAGGAAAGGGGGAAACACACAATGCAATTTGGTAGTATGTTGTTTTCAAAATTGCAGTGAAAGATGTCACAATGTTGCTTTTTTTCCAAATATGTACAACACTACAACATCTTTACTATGGCAATTGCACCAGAATTGTGCAAAATAAATGACATGCCAAAATTTTAACCCACCCCTTAGACATTTTAAAGTTTCCCTTCCCGGGGGCCGCGAGAAAAAATTGAAACAGGATTTTCCCAAAAAGGGGGGCGAAGTTTAAAGGGTTTTAAATCGCTTCATCATTTTCGGGGTTTTTTTTCAATGTATTTTCATTTCCCTCACCCCTTCAAATCCAGGGGCGTTTCTTCCCCTCCCAGCTGGGTTTTTTTAAACTAAAAGGGGGAAAATTGACACCCACCCTTTCCCCCTTCACAAATTCTCTTGTTTCCCGAGTCATTTTTTTGTTTTGCTTAATTAGTGTGGGGGGGAAAGCCCCATCTCACCCCCCTTTTTTTCCCCCATGTCACTGTGTCGTTCCTCTCCCTATCAGTCCTGAACGCCCTAAAAAAAACTGCATTTTTTTTTTTTTCCGCGTTTTGCTTTTTTTTAAACTTTTTTTTGCTTTTTTTTAAAGAAATGTTTTTTTAATTTTCTCCCATAAATCAAGCCTCGGATGAAAGCCCCACCCTAAAAAAAGGGGATATAAAGCCCCATTATTGCTTTTTATATGTATCTTGTAAGTTTTTTAAAAACGGTTTTTTGGCGCAAATTTAAATTTTTCACCTCGATTTTTGCCAAAAATAGATTTTTTAAAATGGTTTTTTGGCCCCAAAAAATACTTTTTTTTAATGGTTTTTGGGTTTGCTAAAAAAAAAATTTTTTTAATTTTTTTTTTTGCAGCAAAAAATCTTTTTTTTTAAGGGTTTTACCCCGCCAAAAATTTCCGAAAAAAAAGCAGATTTTTTAAACCACCAAAATCCGTAAACAAAGGGCCCTTTAGGGCCAAAAACCCGGGAAAAAAATAAAATACCATAGCGCTAAAATCAAAAAACAACTTATTTTAGTCCCAAAAAACCCAAAAGTTTTTTTAGCAACAAAATTCGTAAAAAAAAAAAATTTTTAGAAACAAAAGAAAAGATAACATTTTTTTAAGTCCCAAAAAACCCTTTTTAAAAAAAAACGAAATTTTCCCAGGGGAACAAAAAATCCCTTAAAAAGAAATTTTTAGAAACAAAAGGAAAAAAACCCTTTAGAGGACCAAAAAAATCCATAAAAAAAATTATTTTTTAGCGTCAAAGCGAGAAAAACTTTATTAGCCCCAAAAATTTTTTAAAAAAAAAAAGGACAAAAAAGGTTAAAAAATTTGAAAGCAGACTGCTTTTCAGCCCCCTTAGACAGCCCTTCTTTTAATTTAAAAGCACTGTTTTTTTTTTATCCTCTCACAGCGGGAGGTTTTTTTACTTTTGAATCCAGCCCCTTCTATGAACTCATCCGAGAAACAATCCGTCCCCCCTTTCCCTATTTTTACACGCGGGAAAGAAATTAGGCACCGGGGCACAATTCTCCCTTTTCCTGATTGAAAGAACCCAGTTTTGCGGGTTTTTTTACGGGTGCAGCTGCTGGCGGGGTGCAAAGTGAAATGGGGCCCCCCTTATTCGATGAAGAGGCAGGAATGAAACGTCCCTTTGAAAAACCCCCGGGGGGCCGGAGAGAATGAAAAATCAGTAGACCCCTTGCCAATGAAAAGAAAGGGGGTGGGGACCCCGACCGACCCGGGGAAAACAGTGTTTTACAAAAAAACGAAAAAAAAAGGGGGATCCTGTGAAAAAAGAAAAGCTTTGCTAAAGAAAAACCCCAAAATTGAAAATTTTGCTTTTTTCACTGCCCCCCTTTTTCCCTAAAGACCATTTAATAAAAATTAAATACAACCATTTTAATTTGAGCAGTCCCCAATAACCCCAAAAAAATTTGCCAAAATTTTGGGGGCCCAATTTTTTGGTTAAAACTAACCAACTGATAAATGGTGAAAAATTTTTTAGCCCAAAACATTTCTATACATTCAACACTGATAAATTTTCCCGGGGGTTTTAGAATGTCAGCCCCTAATTTTTAAAAACGGGATAAGTATTAGTAAAGGTTTAGGCACCCTTTCCCCAATTAAGTTTTTTTCCAAAAGCCATGGACAAAATTTTACAACGCAAATTTTGTCTTTGCAGGACTTTTTATCTTCTCCCATAAACGATTTTGGGTTTTCCATTAATTAAAAAAATTTTTTTCATTAATTTACTTTTTTCCCCATTGATTTTAAATAATAAAAAAAAAAAAATTTTTTACAACTAATCCGAAAAAAAAGTGACATGATGGACCCTAAAGACAATTTGGAGTTTTAAGTTAAAATTTTTTGGCTATGTTGACATCTTTTTTTTTTTAGAAATTGTTTTTTTCTCCCCCTAAACAACCAAAACAAAGGCCCCCCCGGGATCCGGCGCCGAAAATTGGGAGTGAGCTGAAGCAGGGACTTCCAACGACGGCACAAACCCCCGGCCCAATTTAATATCCCCAAACAAAATCACCTCTCCCTGAAACCGACTCCCCCCCCGGGGGACCCCATCCCCGCACAAATTCCGAAAACCAGACGGCGTTTAAAAACGGACGGAATCCCTGCAGCCATTCCCCCCCGGAAACCCCCGCAGCTGCTCCCCCCCCCGTGGCGCGGGGGCGCGAAAAAACCCGCCGGCTTTTTCCCCCGAGAACCACCAGCTCTGAGGGGAAAACCGCAAGAAGCGGGGACACAAACCGGGGTTTCCCCCCAGCCGCCACCCCACGGGAGGAGGTCACCGGCTCCCCCCGGAACCGGGCCGTTGATTACGAACCCGCCCTAAATTCCCCCCAGGGGAAACCCCTCACGATCCGCAGGGGCCTTTTAACCCCCGGTTTCCCCCCCTTTTCCAGGCGCCTGGAAACAAACCACGGGCGGGCGCAAAACCAAGGGGAGACAGACTCTATTAAAAGGGCCGGAAGGCGGGAACCCACCCAAATCCCAGGAAAACCAGACGTTTTACCCCTAACTCCCTCTCTTCTACACCCCTGAAAAGCGGAAAAACCATCTAAGCCGGAAAAATCCGTAAACCAGGACAGATATTTTAAAAACAAAAAGAAAGTAAACCCCTCTCCCCTTTCGGGCCTGCCCCCAAAATTTCCTTTCGTTTAAAAATGGGTTTTTTAAATTACAAACCAAAAAAGGGCCTAACTCACAAATACAGGCAACAAGCGTGAAACCAAAATAAAAATTTCCGGCGGGATCAGGCACTCCCTGAAAAGAAACGTCCCCCTCATCATACTCCCACTACATTTGGATCCCCTGCCAATCCCTGCCCCGCAAAACGACAAGCCCCTCCTTCAACCTAAACGCCCCCCACTCCCGTGCAAAAGAAATTTGGGCCCGGTACAATGGGGGGGGAAAAATACATCTGTTTAAATGGCCGCTCCCAAAAAATAACAGAAAAAACCTCCTAAAAAAAGATTTAAAAAGAAGTACCCACTCATCCTGAAGCCGCAAAAGCAAGATTATCTGCCAGCCAAAACCCCAGATGATACCTTTTCCCTGGTTACCACAATTGGAAACGCTCCCATGAAAGCCCCCTCCCCAATTTCCCCAACCCCATCCACCCCTCCCCCCTTTTTTCCAGACCCTCAACTAGTCCAAAAATGCCCCCCAAAATTCAAATTTACCCTCCCAATTTTTCCAAAATTTAAACTATCGTTTGCTGAAGTCGCTAAACAAATCTCAACTGACCTACAAAAAATCACTAATGGGGTCCCTTGGGGAAGATTGATAAACGCCTGGGTTTAAAACGGAGGTTTTAAAGTCCAAACTGAGAGACTGGATGACCAAAGATCTTTTCAATCCAGGGAGCCCAAGAAGAGATGGAAAAAACAAAACCCCATCACAACTCCTTTTGATGTGGGCCCCAAAAAAAACAAACGACTCAATGACAAGCCTAGAAATCTGGAAACAGATTTTAGACTAAAATCCCTAAAAAATCCTGGGGAAATCTTTAAATCGATCCCCCCTAAACCCCCCTTAAATATGCTGTGCAAAGAGAACTTCTAAAAACCTTTGGGTTCCCCCACAAACTATGAAAAGTGGAATGAGCCCACCGAAAAAGGTCCCCGACCTCAGGATGGTTCCAGGGCACGCCAAGATTTAAGGGAATTTTCCCCCCGGCCCTACAGAGAGACCTCTCTAAATTTTTTGGGAAAGGAAACCTTGACTCCACAGACAAAAGGAGATTTAAAAAAACTTTCCAAAAAGATTAAAAGTCTGAAAACTCATATTTTAATGGGGAAAAAATCCCCATATTCGAAAAATTTTTTCCCGCGGAGGGCCCCTAAAGGGGAAGGAGGGCCCCTTCCCCTCCCCTCGGGTTTTTCCCTACTGTTTGGGAAAGGGATAAAATTTCCCACGTATTCCCCGCAGTCCTTTAAAAATATTCCATAAAATGAAACAACGTCGACTTTTCATTCACCCGATAAAACTATGAAATACCCCGGATGAAACGGCCCAAAGTAAAAAACCCAGGCCACCCTCCCTTCAAAAAGTCAGATCACTCCCCCTCCTCCCCCAAAATTTTGGGCTCCAAACCCCCAGAGAAAGGATCCCAAAAAAGCGAGGAAGACAAGGTTTTTTCCCCCCCCACCCCTCCCAGCCACAAGTTCCCCCAAAAGGGCAGCCCAAGAAGGCAGACCTCCCCGGGTGGGTTTTTCCCTTTACTATCACTTCCCCCCCCACAGGCCCCGGAATCCCTGTGGGGTCCTGGGGAAACCCCCAAATTTTTTCCTATTGCGTCACGACAATATCTTCCATACCCTGGGACCCTAACTGGGGTTGAAACTAAAAATTTCCCCGGCGGTTTTCCTTTCTATATAAGAACTTTGTTTGGGTTTCCCTTTTTGGGTTTTCCCCCCCCCTTTTGGGGGAACTTGTGGGGGGCTGGGGAAAACCTGAAAGGGGGTTTTTGCCCCCAAAAACACAGGAAAACGGCCACGGGCATAATCCCGGTGACGCTCTTTTTAAACCCCAGACCCTTATCGCGGTCCCAGGGAAAATTTAAACACGGCTTTCCGAACGCACCAATCTAAAAGCAAAGGTTTTTGTAGAAAGCCCCACCGTCTAAATTCCCGGGGGAAAATCCAATAATTTTACTACCCTACAAATAAATTTTTTATAGCTCCTCCATAGAGGGAAAAAAAGGGGAAATCAAAAATTTAACCACATTAAACTGGAGAACCCGGGATTGTAGCCCTTTCCCTTTTCCAAATGTGTTAATTTGGCCAAGCAAAAATTTTGGTTTTTGGGGGTTTCAAAACAGTTTTCCCCCCGTTTCTCACCACCATAAGATATAATTTTTTGGGTCAGTTTTGGGGCCTTTTGAAAAGAAATTTGAAACATGGAATGTAAAAAGGGGCCCGGCGCTCCCCCCAAGTAAGGGGCAAAAAATGGTCCAAAGGCCCCTTAAAAACCCTTAAAACGGATATAGGGCCCTTTTTGGGAAGAAACCCACCTTTTCAAAAGCTGATTTTTTTTAGGAAAATTTAAGAATGTGGGGGGGGAAAAGGTTAATGGCTCTCCAGCGTAGCCACAAAGCCGGTGGGGCCCCACTTTTGGGCAGTAAACCCTCTCAAAGGGTTTAATCGTTTTCCCCCCACAACATGAAAGCAGAAGGAGGGGGAATGGGTTAATATTTAAAAAATTTAAATTGCAGAGAACGTTTTTTCCCTTCATAAAATTTTAAGGGCCCCAAATGTTTGGGGGTGAGGAATTTTTTTTTAAAACGAATTTAAAGCCCCCCCAAACCGAAAACGATAGCGAAAATTAAAAAAAACCGGGGAAATTTAAAATTCCCGTGGTCTCAAACTTAGGGGGACAGGAATTAGAAGGGGGCACCTCATCGCATAGCCACATGAAAGCCAATTCCCCCTTTTTTCTGGGTTTTTTCTTTTGGGCCCCAAATATTTTCGAAACCTTGGAGGAGCTTAAAAACCCGGGGGGCAAAAAATACACCCTTTTTTTTTCACACCCTCACAACACCTGGGCCCCAAATTTGATTACACCTTTTTTAAAGTTCCCCCAAAAATTTTGGTCCCCCAAGGGGGAAAAAAACCCTTGATCAAAAAAGATTTATTAAACCTTTTACCATTCCCCCCCCCCAGCTATCAATACTGAAAAAATCCCGAGGGGAAAAAGATTTTCATTTGGAGGGTTTTCCCTCTTACCCCAACCCCAAAAACAAGAATTTTGCAATTTCATTGCAAAGTTGGTGCAGGAATATAAAAAATCATAACGAACCCACTCCCGCCTCCCCACACTTTTAAATGGGGAAAAACTGCCCAAAAGGCCCGTTTCCCGAGAGGGGAAATTAATTTGGGCCCCATGGGCCCGTTTTAAAAAAAATTTCTTTGGGAAAAAATAGAGTCCCTTTCGCAATGAAACTTCCCCCGTTTCAAAATGAGCCTTTTTTTCCCCAAACCCCTTTTGGGGAAAATAAGTCCAAATGGGGCGAGGCCCCCAAAAAACCCTTTTTGAATCTTGGCTACAGAAAACGAGAACTTTTAGAGGCTTTAAACCAAAAAAAAAAAGGCCCGGGGTGTTCCATGGGAAAAAAAGCAAGGGAGGCCTTTTGGCAAAAATTTTCCAAGGGCCCAACCCCCCAACCCCCATCCCAATCCCCGAAAGACCGAGAGGGAATTCCCCAAAAAAAGGAGAAGTGAATTGGGAAACCCCCCAAACATTTTAAAAAAACAGCTCTATTTCTGATGAAACCTTTATCGCCATTTCTCCAAGGGGGTGGTTTAAACAAAAGGGCAAAAATTCCCCCGGCCTCTCTAAAAAACGAAATAGGGAAAACCCGGAACCCCGATAACTACCCCTTTAAATTGAAACTTTCCCCCTCACCAAAATAAAAAAACAATAAGGCCCCCGGCCCCAAAATGGGGACAAAGGGCGAATTTTTCAAAACTTTTAAAAAACCCAAAATTTCCCCCCCAAATTTAAATTTTAAAAATTTACAATTCAAAATCTCACTGGAAAAGCCATTTTCCCAACCCCACAAAGAAAAACAGCCCAATTAAAATACCCCTAAGGCAGGGAAGGACCCTCTTTGCAGCATCAAACCGCCCTACTCCCTGATCAACGGGACCTGAAAAATTTTCTATCAAAGATAATGGCAGACCCCGGGTAGCCCCCTTCATTCCAAAACCTTTTTTGCCAAATTTTTTTCAAGTCGGCTTTGGGCCAGGGTAGGGCCGGGGGGAGCCCAAAAAAAACCCGGGAAGGGGAAATACTTTTGCAAGGGTTTAAGTTTAAAAAGGGCCCCCGCACCACCCCCCCCCCTCTTTGGCACTGGGTTGGGCTGTCCCACACAGAAAAGCCTTTTTAAAGTGTCCCCACTGGGGCTGGCTGGATAACGTCCTAGACCAAAAAAAAGGCCCCCACGGCCCATTCCGATTTTTCCTTTTTTAAATCTATAAACACCCAACCCCCAAAACCAGGGGTTTGGGTGCCCGGTTTTATTTCCCAAACCCCCTTTACCTTAGAAAGCGGGACCCAGACAGGGATGGGCCCCCTCTCACCGTAACTTTTTTAAATTTGGGAATCGAGCCCCTTTGCCAGGTTCCTAATGAAAATCCCGACACCTTTTTAAAGGGCATACGAGTGAAAACCCCTGACTCAAACAGGGAATTTTTTCGCCGATGACATTATTTTTTTTTTTTAAAAAATCCCGAAAAGGGAACCCCGCCCCCAAAATATTTCCCTGACACGACCCCTTTCCCCCAGATGTTCAGCTTCAGAAAAAACGAAACTAAAATCCGAAATTTTTAAAACTCCCCCCTAGCTGCCACACCCTTTTCCCCTAAACACAAACCCAAAAATTCAACTACAAATTGCTTACTAAGTCCCATTAAATATTTAGGGGTCCATATAAAAATCCCCCCGCCCCAATTTTAAAAATTTTTAACCAAACCCCCCCTAATAAATTTAAAAATTTTGAGAATTGGGCAAAAAGGTTTTAAATTTCCCCCTCACTTTTTTTCCCGAAAGGGCACCCTTTTCCGCATGATTGGGGCCTTTTTCCCAAAATTTTTTTTACCCACCCCCAAAAAAAAATTCCAAAACGCTGAAACACACTGAAAAACAAAATTCTAAAAAGCGAGTTTTCCTTAAGGTTCCCCTTTTGGCCCACAAACCCCCCCCCAAACCCAATCACAAACCCCAGCAAACCCAAAAAATTGCCCCGGGGGCAAAAACATCCCAGACCCCCGAAATATAATCTGGCATGCATCCTCAAGACATTTTATCACTGAATTTAAAAATACTTCCCTTTTACTCAACACTGAATTAAAAGTCCCTTATGGCCCGCCCCGTGAAATTTTTTGGGTTTTGCAAAACCCCAAAACCCGGGTTTACCCAAAAACCTCCTGAGAACAAATCAATTTTAAACCCCAGCGCATAAAGATAGCGACTTGGAAAATATGTCGCAAAAAAATTTTAAAAAGCCAGCTTTCTCAAAAAATATAAAGCCCCCTTTGAGGGGCAAACCGGAGTTTTCCCGGGAAGGCCTAAATAGCAGTCATCTTACACACTGGGAAATCCCTAGGGAATTACCCTTGGGGGGTCACCGTTTTTTTAACCCACACGCAACTCCCTACCAAACCTGGGGGATCCCCGGAGCTTTTCACCAAGTTTTTCCCCAAACGCACTTTTCCCCTTTTGGGCCCCGGCCATGGGGGTTTTTTTTTTAAAACCAAAAAGTCCCCAAAACCCTTTAAAAACCCAAATTTCCCACTAATTCCTTTGATGAGCTAAGGCCCCTCTTTTGTGCGGACCCCGGCCCCCAATTTCCCTAAATATTTTGCGAAACTTTTGGAACCCCGAATTCCCCAGAGTGGAGAGGGCGGCCCCCCAAAACCTTAATGGGGCAAAGAGTTTTCCCCGGAAAATGGAGCTGGTCCCCAAACATCGTTGGGAGGGGGGGAACAGACTGCGAAAGCAGTCCCCCCTCCCAAAGGGAAAAATGGAGGGGGGACCCCTTTCAGATTTATTCACCATGCCCATTTAAAGGCATTTCCCTCCCCACCCCAAACGCTTTCCCCACCGGAAATTTTCGTGCCCCAAAAAAAGCAGTTCCCGCCAAAACAACCTTTACATTGGGGATGTGGGAAATGGGCCCCCCACACCCAACCCCGTTTTTGGGCACACATGCCATCCGAGGCAAAAAAAGGGGCCCCTTTCCCCTCCCCCTTTTCGCCAAAAAATGTTCCTGTTCCACGATTTTTTACTTAAGGGGGGTGTATTGGGGATAAACTACTACCAAATTAACCTATTGGCCCCCAAAACCTAGCCTCCTTAACCAAAAAGGGGAAAAAGATAAAAAAAACCAGAGATAGGAAGGGTTTTTGGGGGCATGTAAAACATTACCTTTCAAATGGAACAAAAAGGGGGTTTGAAAATGGCCAAAGAAAACCCCAAAATGGAAAAATTTTTTTAACCGGGGGTTCCCCCCCTTTTTAAAAAGTAAAAAATTCCCCAAATACAGATTTGACAACCGCCTAAATCAACCCCCCTTTTAACACACCAAAATGGTAAACTAAAGGCGAACTAACTGGAACACGGGAAAGCTTTGATTTTTTCGTTTGACCAAATACTCTTGTAGGCCTTTTGACCATCAACCTTAGGTGGGCTCCACTCTTAGTCAGCAGGCGCTCAAGACTGATCTTCGACTTACTTCCCCAGTTGGGATACTTTATATATATCTTAATGTTTGTGGTATTGTTTTGTTATTTGATTCTATTTCTTCGTTTTTCTTTTTTTACAGCGCTATGTTTTAGTGCACCATAACTTGTTTTGTTTTTGTGAGACTTGGTCAAAGAGAGGATGCTCCATTGTAAGGTATAGATGGAGAGCCGTTTTCCCTCGACCTCCAAAAGACACCTCATACCTTTTACTTGATCGAACACTAGCCATACATCCTAGTCATATATCACCATTTCTCTTCTGATAGTACGATTAATATGCATTGTCTATATGATACTCTGTTATTGTTAAAATGACATACATGTTTTAATTGTATTTTGAAAACCATCAATAAACACATTTATAAAAAAAAAAAAAAAAAAAAAAAACAACCAAAACAATGGTGGTGCCGAACCTGTCATATAATGGAGACAAACGACTTGTGAGGTTCCTTGCTAACTATAACAAGTTAGCTGAGGTTCCATCATGTTGACAATTTACTGGTAAAACAGCACTGAATGCTGTACTATATCTGCCTTTTTTTAATGAAATCTACAACAAAGGCTCTAAAGGAACCTGCAGCACAGATTTAAGAGATCCCATCCATCCACTTTTAATTACAATTAAGTGATTATATTAGGTACTTAGGTAATAATGCCATTCTTTAATGAACAAGTGAAAGTTCACCAAACTCTCCTTTAGGTGGGTAGAATATTGTTTTCAACATTTAGACAAAAATCATTGACAAATCCTAAAATCTGGGTTAAACTTAAAGGGTTGTTCTGTTCAAAATGCTTGTTTGTCTGTTGGGGCATGATGAAGAATAAAAGACAGGAAGAATACTCCCCTCCTGGACACTGATGTTCCATCGCCATGGTCGTCCCAGTAATCTCAGCCGTAGCTATGAACATTCATTGTTCACGTGACAGGTGTAGCAAATTCACACGCCACAGTGCCTTTAGGGAGCTTTCACACAGCGCAGTTTTGGTGCAGTTTTAACTGCGCTCCAATTAACCTGCCTTTATTACCAGCAAGCTGTTTTCACTTACCTAAACTGTTTGCAAAATGAGTAATCAATTAGTGTGTAATCCACAAGACTTCAAACACAGTCATTGATTACTTACTTGAAACACCTTTCGGAACAATTTGGACAACTGAAAGAAGCTTGCTAGTAATAAAGGCAGTTTAATTGGAGCGCAGTTAAAACTGCACCAAAACTGCGCTGTGTGAAAGCACCCTTAAGGAAGAGCTTAGTTTGATGTGTCTCATACAGTAGTTACTCTGCTCCACATATTTTGGGACATGATTGGGTATATGAGCTTTCATTTTACACATAATTGAAAAGTAGTATCCATAATGTTATATAATGCATTAAATTATGGATTGGTATAAAACTTGTATACATTTTGGAAAATGTATCAAAATGCTGCATGTGGCATAACAGGTTGGCACAACTTGCTAGCCATGGTAGACACATTCCTTTTCTGTTCACCATCTCTTTCAAAAGCACACCATGGCATGTTCCATCAGGAACGTTGCATTGTTTTTTTCCAGTAAAATGGTGTCCATTGGTGTCCTTTGTAAAACGGGTTTGGTTCCATTACAGTATAAATACATCAATTATTGAACATCAACACCATAACTTTTAGTGAAAGCATAAAAAGTGCTAAAAAACATGACAACATCTGGAAAACACCATGAACTCTATTTTTTGGCCAATTTTTGCTCCAGAAATGTCAATATCATAACAATGGTCTCTCAACTTCCAGTGTCCTCAGGATCCAATATTACCACCATACAATGGTCTTTCATGGGACATTGTACTGTATCTTGAAACCCCACTCCCTATACAATGTCCCAGACACTGCTGATCTGCATCTCATATGATTGATGAAAGATACAAAAAATTGACATGAACATTTCACCTGCAAAACCTTTGAATTAGTGAAGTGCATGCAGTGATTGGGGGACTAGTAGGGCCTCTTTACAGTACAGTGTGGTACTACATGTCCTCTACTGCTCTTACATGTGTCAGGATGAGCAGCTCCTTTGGGCACCAGGTGGGGGCCCTATTTTCTTTTTTTGATACATGTATGTACATTGATTTCAACATAGAAAGTGATTTCCAGCTTCCAGCAGCTCTTTTACATGTTATATGTAAGATCTTGCATTGTCTGTATTATTTATCCATTTGTCTACAATTTTAATTTAGTCTTATTTTCAGTGGCCATTTTTTGGGAAATGGAACCAATTACTCATTTCCCATACAGTTATGGTTTCAAGTTACAACAGCTTCAATTTAGAATAAAACAAATTAATATTGTGACCGGAGGGAACACTTAGGGCAACATGTCAGAAAAGAGGCGCCACCATGCCAGTTTTAAGGTGCATTAAAATGAGTGTATAGTGCCCCTGAATGAATGAACCT
Source organism: Phyllomedusa bahiana (assembly GCA_025379985.1). NCBI lineage: Eukaryota > Metazoa > Chordata > Amphibia > Anura > Hylidae > Phyllomedusa > Phyllomedusa bahiana. The sequence continues at coordinate 31,324 of JAODAL010007185.1, read as the reverse complement.
GTCAAAAATCTGGCATGTGGTCTGACTTGCATAGTATAATTGATGCACCTAATCTAGGCGCATAGCAAAATGTAGGCGCATAGCATATCATTGCTAGCATATTTGATACATCTACTGGTATATAATGTGCCTAGTTTTGGTGTACTACAGTTCCTTTATATAGTGAATAGGATGTCAACAGTTTTTTTTTTGGCGCAAAATACACCAAAAAAATAGTGCAGCCCTAATGGGACAGGTCTCCATTTAAGTCTCAGTCTATGAGCATAACATATAGCAAATAAATATTCCGGTACTGTATTAGCCATAAATATCTACGTGACGTTAAATACTTTTGTGTCAAAAGTATTGTAGGAGTGATACCTAACCAGAAAAATTATATTTGCTAGTTTTTGGAAGCACAGAGGCCCCTAGTCTAGGAGTATGAAAGAAACGCCTATAAAGAAGATGCTAAAGAGTGTGCAGAAAACCATATAAATGTATATATAATTTAAAGGTGACAAATAGCTACAGTAGTTACAGTAAGTGAACAAGAGATCTATACGAAGCAAACACAAAATGTATCATTCACAGGTCTAAAAGGACAGAGTGTATATGTGATGTTGCTGGGATTTACATTGTGCAGTAAATACCCACAATGTACTCTCCAAATGTGACCTGACTATAGATTGACCCATCACTAACTCACTATGACCAAATCCTCTGCTGGCTTACAAAGTAGCAATGATGCTTTTTTCCATCAAGCAAGCGACTAAACCCATTTATTCAAAGTAGTCTTCATATTACTGTAAATGGTCACAATTTAACTTTATTTGCTTCAATCTTCCCCGAAATAGCTGGAGGATATAAAGAAATGCTGCAAGGACACTGCATAGGACATACAAATCACCCTGGTCTGCAATGAACACTCACAGACAGTATCCCTCTTTGCAGTCACCTTGTCAGCAGGCAGACACTATTACATACTGAGACTGCAAAACATTAAGCGGCAAGTCATTGCGAAGAGAAATAAGCAGAAAAAATTCCTGATTAAAAAAAAAAAAAAGGCAGTATAGGCGAGTGTCATTTTACTGCATTGTGTCTGGATGCAGGGACAGACTGACCTGCCAGGCGCTTTTCCCGGATATTTTTCCACAGCAGGTCCCAAGCCTTGGTGGTGGAGTCTTTTAATTGCTCGCTCAGAGACCTCCTCAGCAGAAATTTGGCTGATCTCCTCTTGGATGTCATTGTAAATCCCACAGCATTACTCCACTTTACTTGGGAATGCAGCAGCTAGATAGAGCACTGAGGCTCCCAGGAGGAGGTGGGATACACCAACAAGCCGGTGTGCCCTGCAGTGCCTTGTGGTCTCAGCACATCTACAAAGCCTAGATACATTGTTCCACCACAGAGGTTCACCACACTGCATCTCCTCCTGACACTTTCTCTCTAGAGCTGCTGCTCCCTCCCCCTGCCTTCCCTATAACCCTCTCTTACTAGAGCAGCTATTCCTACCCTGACAGAGAAAGACACAGAAAATCCCAGACCAGATGTTCAGCCATGACAGTTTCCAGCCTGATACAAGGAAAGCTTTCCTTTCTCCGTCTATTAGCTTACAAGCCTGCCTTCAGCTTTATTGACTTAGCCTATCTCGCCAGACACCAGAGGTAGAGGTCATCAGGCTATTATTAGCTAATAACCTTTTCACTGCTGGGTGACACATCTTCTAATACAATGACTTATATGTTCTCTTTTTTTTAACATTTTTTTCTAATTACCATATTTTGTGCCAGGATTTCAAAGCAGGTATCAGAGTGAAAAAGGCATACGACGCCCAGGAGCACAGATGTCTGGAAAGAATTTGATGGTATAAACATGAATGCGTTTTATGACCCTGCATGTGCATAGAGTGGGACGTACACTCATATCTGTTGTGTGGTATCCATAGATATAGACGGAGCAAAGGCAAAAGTTTCTCATCAAATATTTTATTTGGCTTCCTTCACAAATAACTTTTGTAAAGCTCCATTCATATAGTGCTTGGGCCCCCAGTTCGTGGTATCCATCAAAATGTCATGATAAATTTATCCGGAAGGATACCCCAGGGAGCCGTGACAAGGCTGTAGAGTTCTATAGGGCAAACTTAGCCACATTTGGACTACATTTGCCCTGTTTACCAAATTGTACAATTTCTGCTTTGGACACAAAATTGTGGTTGCACATACTTTAGTCTCCAATGCACGAAGCTTATATGTTCGGTAAATAACGCCAATGTGGTCAAATTCGGACTACATTTGCCCAATTAAACTTTGGGCCCCATCTTTGCCACTCTGCAGTATCCGTCGGTATAAACTTTTCACGGCATCCTGATGGATACAACAAATGGGGAGCCCAAATGCTATGGATCCTCCCCGGCATTCTCTCCAGTAGTTCTGAATGCAGTCAACATGGCACCGGGATTCCTGTAACAACCTGCCAGGACTTTATAAAGTCACCCCAGTCCGTCTAGCTGCTGTTTGTGCTGCACACAGTGGTTACTTTGGATGGTCATAATAATGTGACTCAATTGTATAAGTATTTACTAAAACAGACATGTCTGGAGAGCTGACATTTAGAGGAAGACTCTCCTATTGTAAATTTACGTAACGAAAAAAGCATCAAAACGCTTGTACTTACCAAGAATTGTACCACACTCTTATTTTTTTATGCGTTGCATAGCATGTCACAATGAGCCCTAAAAAAACACACCATGTGCCTGAGAGTGTGTTTTCCCATTTAAATCAAAAGGACCTTTAGGATGCATTTTTGAGGCGTATTCTGTGGTGTAAGGTAAGTTTAAACACACCTTTTACACATCAAACTAGGCATAAAACAAAACACAATGTGAACCCAGCCTTACGAAGCAAAATGCACTAGAATTTTGGCTCAACTTGTGACAAAAACTGTCGCATACACACACACACACACACACACACACACACACACACACACACACACGCACGCACACACACGCACGCACACACACGCACGCACACGCACGCACACACACACGCAGTTGAAGCCAGAAGTTTCCATACACTATATAAAAAGACACATATGCATGGTTTTCTCACTGACATGAAATCGGAATAAATCTTTCCCATTTTAGGTCAATTAGGAACCAAAATTATTTACATTATTTACATTTGCAAAATGCCAGAATAATGAGAGAGAAATTTTAAGGCATTTTTATTTCTTTCTGCAAAGTCAAACACTACATACATACACTAGGGTTACTCTGCCTTTAAACAATTTGGGACAGCCCATATGATGCTGTCGTGTCTTTGGAAGCCTTTATTGGCAACATCTGAGTTATATACACACCTTTGGATTTTTTTTTTAATGCACACCAGAAACACTCTGCTTCTGTGTGTAACATCATGGGAAAGTCTAAAGAAACCAGCCAAGATATCAGAAAGAGAATTTTGAACTTGCACAAGTCAGGATCATCCTTAGCCTATGTTCACACGGCTTAATTGCAGGGCGTAATTACGCCATGTGTACGGGGGCGGGGTCAGCAGCCCTCCAGCCCCATAGAAATGCATTATTCTCGGCGCGTATATGCCGTGAATAATTGACATGTCACTTCTCTCCCCGCTCGCCGTATTGTGCGAGTAGGGAGAGGAGACGTAATCCATAGTTCTCTATGAGAACTGTGGATTACCGTAATGACTGGGACGTATTTCAGCCCGTAATTTGCGCAGTATGTTGCGAATTATGGGCTGAAATATGTCCCAGAATAAGCCGTTTGAACATAGCCTTTGGTGCAACTTCCAGATACCTGAAGGTGCCTCGTTCACCTGTACAAACAATTATACACAAGTAGAAAAAGATGGGAATGTCCTGCCATCATACTGCTCAGGAAGGAGATGGGTTCTGTGTCTCAGAAATAAACGTGCTTTGGTCTCACATGGGCATATCAACCCAAGAATAAAAGCAAAAGATCTTGTGAAGATGCTGGCAGAAGATGGTAAGACTGTGTCATTATGCACAGTGAAACAAGTACTATATCAACATTGGCCTTCCTGGCAGAGGCCAGGGGAAATGTTTGATGACTGATGTTAGCTACGCCTGTCCTAATAAAAAGAGTGCAGGAGTAAGATGCGCCAAATGTTTTAAAGCTTCATACATTGTTCAGTAGATTTATGGCTTCATTTACACCACTTAAGTCAATTTGTGAGGTCATGCCTCTTTGTGCCAAGCTCTACATGCTTTTCAAAAAATTGGTGAGCTTGGTGCAAAATAGCTCAAAAATCGTACTTTGTTTAAGTGCTGTTCGCACAAAAAATGTGTGGCTCTTGACATTACTGCCGTAAATCAGTCAGGAAATTTGCCCCAAAAAGTTGGTCTAAAGTAAACTAACCAAGAGGTGGGGTAGAGAAGATGAATGTGTCCAACATATCTAGCAATATACACCATGCACCATTGTGCTACATTTGAGGGGGGTATTCTGCCTCGTCTATTTTAAGCTGTCTAAATTCATGACAGTATTAATAAATCTTCCCCATCCTCTTTAACAAATATAGACTGGCTTGAATTGTGGAGCTTGAAGTTCCATATCTGACTTTTACAATTTGATGTTATTTATTATATTTGAAGTTCTTGCTCCATTAAATGCTGTGCATGAGGTTCCCTATATGTGAGTATATGTATTTTAACTATGAATAGGAAAATAAATAAATTCCAGTAGATTAGAAAATAGACCTTGGCCATAAACTAGCAGACGTTTTCATTCACTGAGCTATATTTAGGAATAGCAACATATGCCTGCGAAAAAATGTAGTAATAGCACAATACAGTGGAGGAACGTGGAAATTTTGCTGAATTATATGATTGCACTCAGCACTCATGTGTGTGTTCTGCCACACAGGAATAAAACCCTCAGTATATTTCTAACCCCAGCTCTGAGATCTGGAAATTAGATTGTGTAACTTGCTCCCAGCTTCACGTAATTGCTGGGGCTCATTAGTAAATGGTTATAATAATGGGAGGTGACTTATACGGTTGTAGGCAAAAGTTATCATATATGTTTTATATCTTTAGCTAGCTTTTTACTTCACCTTAGAGACTGGATGGGGCTGATCATCTACCACCCAAATGCCACTTTTGTGGGGTTTTTTGGTACCAAGGTGGTTCTCGGAAGAGGAGAGGAGTCAGCAGTCAGTACTTTTCTGAATCTTTCTAAGGATGATAAACTAATAGGTTCTGTTATACCCACTTAATGTAGTTCCCCCAAAACTGTAGACTGTGCATGGGATTGGGGGCTTAATATTTTGAATATTACAATATTACCATAATCAAGGTTGTCTTGCTAGAGTGAGAAATGTGCCAGGATCTAATCATGGAGAGGAAGGGGCATGTGCTGTCAGTTGGGAAGGGGTAGTTAAGTTTGTTCCGCTGGATGGGGATATGAGGCCAGGTGGAAAGTGTACTGTCAGTATGTGATGTACTATTAGAAGAGTTTTGCTTAATAGCAAGATGGGATGGGTGGATCCACCCCAGGCGGCATGGTTATGAGGATCGGCATGGCACACTTGCTAACTCCCCTGGACTCTTGGAAGAGTTGGCAAGTCTCCCGGGCACTATACAAGTACAGCACTCAGATGGTACAGGCTCAGGAGCTGTACCCACACTATTTACAGCAGGAATGTACAGATGTTCTCCAGCTGCAGTGGCCAGAATGGAAGATAGCTAGATCCTGATCTGTTTAAGCCCATAGATGCCCCAGTCAATAACATTCATGGCATCTATATGGCTGAAAGAGGGAGGGGGCTTTCTTTGCCTCCCATGGGAATCTCTGCCAGGTGCCCTGGTTTTGTTTGGGGAAACCCCAGGCAAATAATGGCCTCGGTGTCTGCTCTGTACATTAGATCCTGCCAGGGACAGAGTTTAATAGGCTGTTATTAATGAAAGCAATAGTGATCGCATAGTCTTTGGACTTTAAGAAAAAGTAAAAAGCAAACAAATGAAAAATGTTTGAACAAATAAAAAAAAACAAAAAAACATAACCCATGATCGCCCAATAAAAAAACACAGTGTTTTGAAAAACAAAGTGTGCATAATAGGTATCAAATCTATAAAATTGTCAAGTTATTTAATCTGTATTTTGAACGGCTTGTCAGAATTGCTTTTTTATCATTCCTCCTCACAATAAACAAAATGAAATGTGACCAAAAACGGTTATGGACCTAACATGGTACCAAGGAAAATGTCAACTTATCCTGCAATAAAAGTCCTTACACTGCTCCATAGACAGAAAAGTAAAAAGGTTGTGGCTCTTATAATATCAGTATATTAAGTGGCAATTATTACACTGGGGAACACTTATTTAAGTGCCTTAACCCCTTAAGGACCCGCCGTTTTTTTTGGGTGACACGTTCGTTTTTCCCTCCTCGCCTTCTGAAAGCCATAACTTTTTTATTTTTCCACCTACATAGACACATGAGGGCTTTTATGTTGCTGGACAAGATGTACTTTATAATGGTGTTATTCACTATACTATAGAATATACTGGGAAACCGCAAAAAAATTCCAAGTAGGACAAATTGTGAAAAAAAATTTATTTTCGCGATATTTGCGGGGGTTTTGCTTTTACGGCGTTCAATCTTTGGTAAATATAATGTGTTATCTGTATTCTTCAGGTTGTTACGCATCCGGCAATACCAAACATGTAGGGTTTCCGTTATGTTTTGGTACCGTAAAAAAATTAAAAACATTTTCTATTTTTGAAATTTGCGCCACGGCGCCATTTTGTGCGACCAATAACTTTTTTGTACTAACACTTACAGACGTCAGTGAGGGGGAATTTTTTGCGGGCTGAAGTGTACTTTTATCGCTAGCAGCATTGGAATGCAATGCGACTTTTTTGATCATTTTTTATTCCATTTTTTGAGTGACGTAAAATGACCAAAAAACGCAATTGTGGCGTTTGGAATTTTTTTTCTTCTACGGTGTTCAGCGTACGGGATAAATGATGTTAGATTTTTATAGATCGGACTTTTTCGGACGCGGCGATACCAAATATGTTTAACTTTTTTATTATTTTAATGATTTTATTTGTAAAATGGAGAAAGGGGGGTGATTTGAACTTTTAATACTTTTTTTTTTGTACTTTAAAACTTTATTTATTTATTTATTTTTACTGTAACATTGAGGCCACCTGTGGTACTTGACCATTAGGTGGCGCGATTGTTAATACAACCTAATGCATTGCATAGGCAATGCATTAGGGTGCACAAAGATGGCGGTTTCCCCCACTTCCTGTTTGCGGACGGAAGTGGGGCAAACCGGCCAGGTAAGTGACGGGAGCCTTCACAATGGCTCCCCACCACAATGCCCGGTGATCGGATCAGCGCAGCATAGCTGCGCTTATGCCGATCACCGCACCGATCGGGGCGCGGCACCGATCGGCGTTAATTCAGACGCCGCGGCCATCTTTGCCGCGGCGCCTGTTGGGGAAAACAGCGCCAGCGGGCGGAGCCACCCGCCGGCGCTGTCACTGCCGCGGGTGTTAGCGGCGATTTGCCGCTAACACCCGGCGGCTGTGCGGGGGGGTCGCGGAGCGATCCCCCTGCAAAGCCCCTTAGCGGCCCTGGGACGTACTCATACGCCCAAGGTCGTTAAGGGGTTAAACATTTAAATCATTTTTGAGTATGTGTGGGGCGAGAATTCTGAAAATGACACCTGTTTTCCCCTATCAGCTCTAGTTGTGGAGAACCAGCATTGCCACCTTACCAAGTAGTATATGCCACGGAAAGTAGTGGTCACTCAATACTGTACTAAAGAAATGCTAGAACAAAATGGGTGATATTTTCGGACTCAGCAGCACTCAAATATCCAAAATAATGTCAAACTTTCTAGGCCCCCCCCAACAAAATTTATTTTTGTTCCCCAGTATTATTAATGGATAGAAGATGGAGTCTGTAAAAAAGAGGTGTGACCTGAAAAGTGGGGGTGTGGCATGTAAAAAGGGGCAGCAAATGCATGAACAGTCCCACGCAGCAAAAACTATGTATGCCACTGGTTGTCCTGCGACTGGAGGAGATTTGCTATAAAAAAGGGAGGATTTGCTGCTTTGATAAAGTAGAAAAAATGCCCAAGTGACAAACTCATGAGTTGGTAGAAGCCTTTTTGAGGCAAGAATGAGGAGAAAAGGCTAAAATAGGAGAATATGTGAAACTATTGCTTTGGTCCTTTCTTGTGGACACAGTATAGCACTGTTTGAACACTGTATTGAAGACTTGAGAATCATAAGGGGACTTCCACATGACAAGTATAATTTATCGGTCAGATTTTGCTATTGAAAACCGCGTCATCTGACGCATTTTCAGTGAGTATTTCACATGCTTATTGGGTAGTTTTAGGGTAGTTTTTTGGATTTGGTTTACTTGCTGTTTACAGTCAGAAACGAATCCTATTAATTCTAATGGAAAACAAAAAGGAGGGGACACAAGCGCTATCGGGTGCTGAAAAACCTCACTATCATAAAAGGTATCGTCATGTACAACATTGCACTCACTTTTAGTTGTACTAAATTAAGAAGGCACAACTCTGCTTAACGCCAGGTGTCGAAAAGAAACCAGCAAGTAATCAGATAAGTGAGGCCGCAGCTGGTCCGTGGAGTTCCTCCTCAAGTCCCATGTAGGGAGGCATGCAAATAAAATTATTAAGCAAAGGGGGCCAGTCTGGCAAGACTTAAAGGGGTTTTCTTGCTACAAAGATCATATCTCAAATGATGGGGACAGTAAAAATAAGCACTTTTGCAATTGGTTTGCATTACCTAATCATTTTAGCATAGCAGATATGAGCTAAACTGTGCATCCATAGCTATTTCTGCAGAAGCTGGACGGGACACACCCCCTGCACTATGATTGTCTGACTGACATTTCATTCAGCCTGTTCAGACACGCCCCTGGACGGGACACGCCCCTTGCCCTGTGATTGGCTGCCTGCACTCTGTGCTTACTCACCTCAGCTGGTGGTGAGCTTTAGAGAGTACTAGCTCCATGAAGGGAGCTACTACTCTCGTAAGCTCACCATCAAATATATTCAGTTAGCCTCTAAAAGGTATCGCCTGATTTCTTCACTCTTCTACTTTCTATGGCTAACACGGTACAACATTATACTAATAGCCTTAGGATGATATCCAGTAAAGTAAGACTCTGGATTTTCTCCATTATATAAAGTTCAGATGTTAAAAGCAATGTATACAGGCAGGTTTTTTTTCCCCAACATTTCCGTTCGCCACAAAAGTTTTTAACTAATTTATACGATACAAGGCAAGCAATGGGAGGGAGAAGATAGAAGTAGGAAACCTTAAAATGTAGTAAATTACCTGCATAATCAGTTGGAAACCAATGTTATCCTTATTTAGACAGAATGATTAGATTTTAGCTAGTTCTTTATACATTAATGGTTAACAACCTAATCTGTCAAGTGAATAGTGAACTGTGTTGAGAGGTTTTAGGGATAGGGTACTAAGGATAGGCCATTAATAACAGATAGGTGACACCTTCACAAGCCAGTTGATTGACGGGTATACGGCATACGTCTGTACGTTTTGAGAGTAGGACATAGATGTATTACCAGAACTACCACTGTAAGATGTACAAAGCTGTCCCTGGGAAATGATAAGAAGCCTGATCAGTGGAGGTGCCAGGAGTCATCCAATGTTGATGGCCTATACTATGACAGGCCATCAAAAAAAAAAAAAAAAAAGCCAAACTGACTATAGCCTGAGAAACACAATTATTATCAGCAGCATCTGATAAGGGTGAAGAAACCGCATCCCTAGTCCAAAAAAAATTACCCTATGTTCTGGTTATATATTGCTGGTCATTGCCTAATGACGTAGTAGTCCAGTTTAATCTGATGTATCCCTTTTCCAGAGAACAATAGAGCAATCATTATGGCATTACCTACTATTTGTACAAAGTGGGGTAAGTCTGCCCTGCCATTCAGAAGTTGAATCTCTAGCTAGAGAAGGACAATATTGTATATGTCATTTTTAATTGTATAGGAAATAAAGAAAAAATATTTCCAAAAATTCTAAACAAAAAAATGTTTTCCAGGTATATTGGTTTTAACAGTAATATTCCTTTCTGATGGAAGTGTACCTTTAAATTTGATGTGAATGTATTTTAGTTTTATTTCTTTAGTTCAGTTAATTTCATGATTTGAATTGAAATTCTATTAATGCCAGCAATTCATAGCTAAATGCCAAAACAACTTTAAATTGCTACTAATTGGTTGATGAATGTATAAATACCTTCCGTTCATTTACCATTATTAAAGTGTATGAACCTTTAGTTACACCAGTGTAGATACTGTACAGTGACTATAACCTTAATAAAATGACGGGTGAAGTAAATAATAATTATTAGGTTGGATTTATTAGACAGGAAGTGAACATTAAGTTCTTGAAGCTGACGTGTTAGAAGCAAAAAAAACAAAAACACAGACAAAATATAATGACATCATTGACTTTGACAAGGGCCAAATTGAATTCTCAGGACGACTGGGTTAGAGCAACTATAAAACGACAGGCCTTGTGGGGGTCTTCTCATTATTTAGTGGTTAGTGTTTACCCAACTTGGTCTAAGGAAGAACACCCAACAAACTGGTAATAGTATTATGGGTGGTCAAGACTCATTTCTGACTAAAAGTTAGCCTATTACAGGCAGTCCCCGGGTTACAAGCGGGATATGGACTGTAGGTTTCTTCTTACGTTGAATTTGTATGTAAGTCCGAACAGGTAGATTTATTAAATGCACGAAAGTTTTTTTTTCTTTAGTTCTGGATAGTGCAGGGAACGGTTTTTACATTTGTTTTGCGGTCTGTGCTCCTGTTAAGAAGATTTCACATCATTTTTACCTCATGTGCTGCTGTGGAACATGGAACTACCAGTGCCATCATGCCCCATAAGTCTCCATTTGTAACTAGGGGACAGATGTAAGTCGGAACGGTGTAAGTCGAGGACTGCCTATAGTTTGAATCCCAAAGAAGAGCTACTGTAGCAGAAATTGCTACAAAAATATTGCTGTATGATAAAAAGGTATCCGAACACACAGATTGCTATATATAGGGCTGCATAGCCACAGACAGAATGCATATGCTGAACTTGTCCATTGCTGAAACTGCCTACAATGGGCATGTTAGCATTAGAGCTGGACAGTGCCACAATGTAAGGAGGCTGCCTGGACTGAAGAACCATGTTTTCTTCTATATTATATGTGTATTTCTTACTTGGAGCAGAAACTAAAGAAAAACCAAGTTAGCAGAGGTGGAGTGATGCTCTGGGAAACCTTGCCTCCTTTCTTTCCTGTGGATGTTATATTGACACACACCACCTACCTAAACATTGTTGTAAACCAAGCCCACTCTTTCATGGCAGTCGTGTTCCCTAGCGGCAGTGGCCTCTTACAGCTGGATAATACCCCTGCCTCACTGCACAGATTATTCAAGAATGGTTTGAGGAAGATGACAAGGAGTTTCAGGTGTTGACTTGATCTCTAAATTCCCAACTTTTCAGTCTAATCAATGGTGACCCCACCGAGAATGAGAGCTTGACATCTTTGTGGCAGATACCAGAGGTCACCCTGGTCTTGTGGAGTTTATGCATCGTCCAAAAGATGTTCTTTGGTGGAGGGACTATAGAAAATAAGGTAGATGATTTCAATGTTGATGGCTGATTGCTGTACTGTATAGTTATCAGCCAGAAAAAACACTGTCATAAATAGTTAATAGTAGATAACAGAAGCCTCCATTGAGATTTTGGATTCAGACTAGAATGAAGCTGAAAGAGTCACTGGAGCTTGGTAGTGTTTAGTCTACATGAGCGCCTCCAATGATTTCTTACGTCAAACCATTAACCATTAGATCGCAAGCAGCATTAGATGAAGACTGGTGAGTATTGTACATTTATAGATTCCTTAGTTTATTTCAACTTAATATAAAAAATCAAGCAGCCTGTATCTGACAAAAGCTTTCTCTCCAGGAGAGGAAGAAAATGAGGGGCACTAGAGAGTAAGATCATGGAAATGCAAAATGGCTTATCTGAGCAGACTTCTATAAGGATATAAGGTTCTCAACGTCTTATAACTGACTATGATTATATCCAAATAATGAAATTGAAAAATATAATATTGTTTCCTCTTAAACTGATACATTAAATAAAAGCTATCCTAATCCATAGGCTGGTGGTCAAGGACATTCCTAAGCTAAATCGCCCCCCCCCAATATATTGCACCACGCTGTGACAAATTGCATCACCATGAACCAGTGGCTGAATATACAAAAAGCTATGACACAGAGTTCTGTGTATAAAACTACTAAATAAGTCATACATTTACCAAATAACACTGCTACACAAAACCAGAATCCCAAGGCTAATAGTACCAATAATTTCACCAAGACCAAGTATTGCAACACCATGACCACATATCACCACCCCACAGTGGCTGAATAATGTACCATACCATTACTGAATATAAACCATTATACTATGACAAATATTAATGCCATACAGTGAAAATAAAGTGGTAGATACCAGTTATATGTGTGCAGATCGTCTATGTACACGTAATAACAGTAAAGTTACATCCAGTGACTCACAGGAGACATCTTCTCTGATGAGTTGTTCTCTCTCTTTTTGTTCTCCATCCAGCCCAGACTTTCATGAGGACTTCTCCTGGCCACGATTCTTTATTGCACAATTTACCACACAAACATCTTAGACTCCTCACTTTTCCAGTACTAATCTACCAAATCCTACCTTTGTACAAACTGCCCATCCATAGCACCCCAAATGGTAATAATGCCCCCTTTGGGCCTCTAACAGTAAAAGTACCCTGATTTGTGCACCAAGTTTTAGCCTTGTTTTGTGTCCACATATAGGAGGTAGTTAAATCCCTCATTATTGTATGTAGGTACACTCCCAAACTAGGTAGGCAAACCTAATAGGTAAACCCCCTTTAAGTAGGTAGTCCTCAATTAGTTAGGTAGATTTATAGTTTCCCCATTAGGTAGGTATCTAGGTCCTCCATTAAGTAGATAGGTAGTTATATAGGGCCAAAATAGGTAAGTAGGAATATAATAAGTAGGAATATAGGGCCAAAATAGGTAGTTATATAGGACCGCTGTCAGTAGGTGGGTAGGCATATATGGCCCCTGTAGGTAGGTAGGAATATAGATTCCCATAGCTAGGTATATAGGCCCCCTGTAGGTAGATAGATATGCATGTCAGCCCCCTTTATGCAAGTTGGTATATAACTCCTGCAGAAAGGTATATAGACCCTCGGCCAGTAGGTAAGTGTAGAGGCCCTCTAGTAGGTATGTATATAAGCCTCTAGTAGGTATATAGGTATATAAGCCTCCTGTGGGTAGATATATAGGCCCCTGTAGCTAGATTTAGCCCCGTCATAGGTAGGTATATGCCCACTGTAGGTAGGTATAGGACTCTGTAGGTAGGTAGAGGTGGGGACTTACGACGCTTACTACTTGATAGAGAGGCGTTTTGGATCACAATTTTGGATACCATTTCCCCTAATGGACTTAATATTAAAAATGAGATCTTATACCACTATTAGTTTACTCATATTACATCACCGTTACTCATCTAATGATTACATTTGAGTTTGGTTTATCTATGTCCATTTGTAATAATATAAGGTTCTTGCTGTTGTATATATATATATTTATTTCGTTAGTTAGTTTTGGCCATTCGTATAAACTGTAGATGTAATATTCATTCCATTCTAGTGGAGAGTGTCAAATCATCTCTTAATGTTTTAGTCTGTATATACATGTCTGGGTTGGTTTTGTTTGTCATTTATATTATTTTTACACTTTATTGGTTGTTTTTCTTTTTGTATGTGGGTTTTTTGCTTGCGTTGCTGCCCGATCGCTGTGCGGTTTTGGTATGCGTCTCGGGTAGCCTACGGCGCTCCGTTACCTGGGGTTTTTGCATGATAACTGTCCCTTGGCGTTCGCTGTTGGGACGTGATGTTCACGCATGCGCTGTCCACGGCGGCTAGTCCGTCATGTGACTCTCATGCTGACGTCACCCCGGGGATTCCGGAAGTGCCGGTGGTGTCCCGGGGGGCGCGTCCTGTCTCTCACGCGGTGCTCGTGGCAGCAGCACCTGCAAGGTATGTGCAATTAGTAGATACACTATTTAAGGTCAGTAAGTATTGATAATATGTATGCCATGATTAAGGAGTTCGCCATGATTAAGCCCCGAAACGCGTCGGCACTTCCATGCCTCTGCCCACATTTTTGCCATTCTGTTTTTAATGGATACTCAATAAACAGGATTTTATTTCATCATTTATGGACCATTCTTTCATGGACAGCTGGATCTATTGTTTTTCATTTTCGTAGGTAGATATATCACCCTCAAGGTAAATATAGCCCCCCTGAAGGTATAGTTACCCATAGGTAATTATTGCCCCCTGTAGGTAGGTAGAGCTAGACCCCCCTGTTGGTAGATAACTGTAGCCCCATATATGTAAATATAGCCCCCCTGTAGGTGAATATAGGCCCTGAAAGTAGATATAGCCCCCCGTAGGTAGACATAGACACTCCTGTAGGTAGGTATAGCCCCATATAGGTAAATATAGCCCCTGTAGGTTAATATAGCCCCCTGAATGCAAATTAATCCCCTGAAGGTAGGTAGATATAGCTCCATATTGGTAAATATAACCACCACAGGTAAATATAGCACCTCTGAATGCTAATATAGGCCCCCAAAGGTAAATAGGCAGATGTATAGGCTAAACAAAAAAAAAAAAAAAAGATACCTCTCCCCATTCCCCCTCCGAGCTGTTAGCTCTGGGAGATAATGTCTAGCATGAGTGGTGTGATGCCAAGGTGTGATGAAAACTGTGCATCATGCCGACTGCGACACTGATCTGTATATGCAGTGCTCATTGAGTGCTGTATATACAATTGGGAATGAAGGGATAGTAATGAACCATCCCTTCCTTCTCCCTGGCAAAGCAGCAGCTAAGTCAGTACAGCCATTTTAAAACAGCCATGCAGAGTAAGATGCTGACCGCCAGTCCATTCAGTACATTTTTACACCCGCGTGTCTGGAAAACATCCTTGCTGGTGATATTGAAAAACAATATAAAGTGCAGGGGGGCGTCCAAACTGTTTCCAATCACAGATAATGATGTAGTTAAAAAGAATCTATCATCAATATTTTTTCTTTACCAACTACAACCAAATACTCATACATATTATTTTCTTCTTTGCTGTTTTTATTTTCTGACTGTAGATTTGTTTATTTTGTTCTCTGTATAGGATTATGGTGGCAACCATTTTACTTGAGCTGCTTTTAACAGCATTTAGAAATATGTTTTACAGCAGCTTCATGGACATAGGAGCATGAGAACAGGTGCAGACACGGGAAGAAGTCACTGTGTGTTCTCCAAACACATTAATGTAACCTTTCAGCATAACCCTGCCTGTGCTAATAAAGAGGAGACTGCTAAAAAGTTCTCTACAGAACAGGAAGTGTCAGACTATTATTAGGCCTAGTGGCCGAAGTGAAAACTGCAGGATTTCAGTATTCTTTATAAATATTGAAAGTGATATGGAAAATTTAAAATAACACAACACATCCTTTTACGGATCCAAAGTGTAAGATTTCTCCAATCACCACAGAAGAATTCTGCAATCTTAAAGAAGGTAAACGGCTTCTAGAAATGACTGGCATAAGGTTATTTCTTATCCCCACCTTTTGTTTAAAAAAATAAACATGCTTGCCCCAGCTCAATGTACCTGTTTTAGGAGTCACAAGAGATTTGGTTGAACAGGCTCTGGCCAAAGCTATATACAGTGTATGTCAGGGTAAAGATTCTAAGGTAATTCAGTGATGGACCTAGACCTCCATAATAATGACCTTATGTTCCATGCTGCAATCTAACAGTGAGGTTTTTCTGTAAATGCTGTATTTAGGGTTAGAAGATGAATCAACTATAAGAGACCACGTCTGTGAGAAGACTACTCGGTCATCCAGCTTATGATGCCATTAATACTGGCTATATTTTTTTAAGAGAACCAACTCTTTAGAAAAATATTTTTCACTGCAATCTTGAGTGATCATCTCAAGAGGTTCTGCTATGCTAATTGCAATGGTTCCTAAAACTAAGCAGAATTCCTGCACTTTTTTGAAAGTCTAATCTGCATCTATGCATATATATTATAATGAGTGGCGATCCATGTAATGGCTTGCCACAGCACCTTACAAAATAGTTCTTTGTTCTAGCACATAGAGAGGGCTCCTGAACAAGAAATAACAGAGCTATCTGTTGGTCATGGATTCTAATGTCTGTAGAATCTAAAATGTTTTTACGCTATTCAAAAAAAGTTAGGGAAATTTGGCTTTTGGTTAATTTCAGGATGAACATAGAATTTCTTTACATTTTTTTTTTATAAACTAAAATGAGACCATCTCTTATCTTTAGATGCACATGTCCAACTGTTCAATGTTTCAGTACTTTTTACAGGTGTTGAATCCCTAAATCGCCCAATAAATCTAGCGGATCAGTTTGAATTGGTATATAAACAGTCCTCCTCATCAGGCTGTTCACATTTTGACATCATGAGACCGAGACAACACCTTACAATTGATCAAGAGTACCTTGCTATTGCGAGGCTTCAGGCAGGATGCTCTGAGATGGAAGTAGCCACTGAGCTTAGAGTGTCACAGAGTGTAGCCAGTGGGTTGTATCAGAGATACAGAGAGACTGGAAGAGTTACAGAAAGCCAAATAAGTGGACGTCCTTTGGCTCCATCACAAACTGATGACCACTTCTTTGTAACCAATGGTTTGAAGAACTGGATGACAAATGTCACAGAACTTCAGGCACGTTTAAGGTAGGTGAGAGGCACCAAGTGTCACATCAGACCATTCGTAACCGTTTACACCAGCGTGGCCCATGCAAGACAATAATGCCTATGCCTGATTGTGTGGTCAGGTACCCTTGCCGATTGTCTAGCATGGAGAAACCGCTGAATGTAATTTTATGTCTGTCTGTCTACATATATATATATGTATATAAATAAGAGAAAAATAGCACTCAAAATTCATAAAATATAACGAGAGCGGGTGCCAGCGGATATAGCAAGTCCACAATTTTAAAAATAGAAAAAATACACGGCACTATAAAGAAGAAATCAAGTAAATGGTTGGTTTATTCCTCCATGCTCATGGAGCGACATTTCAGCTCCCTCATGGAGCCTTTGTCAAGCCGCTCATTGAGCATGGAGGAATAAACCAACCATTTACTTGATTTCTTCTTTGGAGTGCCGTGGATTTTTTCTAATATTAATATATATATATATATATATTGTGGCAGTGCGACCATGGGTGGTAGTATGGTTCTGCCACTAGGTGGCGTACGTGTCACCGAGTGCCTGGTCTCGGTGGGGAAAGCCAGGTATTGTCGGTCAGCAGCATTAGGTTGCTGACCCTTGTACCTAGCATGGCTAATGTCCAGCCATTAAGGGCTGGCCTTCCCGGAAAAACTGCAGATGGGTGGGTGGTTGTTCCCACGTTCCAGATCCCTATAGTCCAGCCCAGGTATTGGGTAAGTCTCTGGAGATCTATTAAATACCTCATACCCCAGGTGATCAGGGGGAGTGGTCTGATACCTGAGAGTAGAGCTGAAGAGAGGCTCTAGCCCCCCGGAGGACATGTCAATTATTCGCCCTATAACAGTTACATCAAAGGAAAAATAAAGATGTGGGTGTTGGAATGAGGGGACCCAATAATCTTGCTTTGTCATAATCCTACCACTCAATAACACAAAATGGCATATTACTGTGTAGCGTAAAAAAAACATAAATTTTTGCTTTTTAGGCCTGGGGCTTAAGGGGTTAAAGAAGTTGAGATTTTAAAGAGTTGTTGATGCTCATTAGGCTGGAAAAGGTTGCAAAATCATCTCTTCAGTGTTTCAACTTCACTAATCCACAGTCAGACAGATTGTGCATAAATGGAGGAAATTCACAACCAATATTACCCTCCCCAGATGTGACTGACCAACAAAGAACACACTAAGAGAAAGTCATATAAGGCCTCGTTCACACGGCTTATTTTGCCACGGATTGGCGCCATACTGCGCTTCAGTACGGCGCCAATCCGTCGGAGTCATTACGGTAATCCACTGCTCTCATAGAGAACAGTGGAATCCGTCGCTCCTCCCCGCTCGGCGAATCCGCCGCGGGAGGAGAAAGTGACATGCACATTATTTACGGCGTGTACGCGCCGTAAACAATGCATTGTCTATGGGGTCGGGAGCGGCGCCCCCGCCGCGCTCCGGCCCCGCCCGCCCCTTATTCACGGCGGATTTGTGAGCTCAATACGGCTCACAAATCCGTCGAGAATAAGCCGTGTGAACACGGCCTAATAGTTTGCAAGGAACCTAAATAAACAAAAGATCTTCCTCATATAAGCTAATGTTAAGCTATGTTCACACGGCTTAACCGCGGGACGTAATTACGCCCCACAGTTACGCCGTGTGGACGGGGCGGGAGCGGGGGAGGGAGTGGGGGGGGCCGCCACCTCGCCGGCCCATAGAGAATCACTGCTAGCGGCGCGTATACACCGCTAGAAAGTGACATGTGAATTATCTCCCCCCTCGGCGTATTCGCCGAGCAGGGAGAGGAGACGTAATCCATAGTTCTCTATGAGAACTGTGGATTACCGTAGTTACTGGGACGGATTCAGCCCGTAATTGGCGCACTCCGGCGCGTAATTACGGACTGAATTACATCCCGCAGATGGCCGTGTGAACATAGCCTTAATGTTCATGAGTCCATCATCAGGAAGACACTGAACAGCAGTGGTGTGCATGGCAGAATTCAAGGGACAAATCTGCTGCTCTTCAGACATTGCTGCCCATCTCCAGTTTGCTAAAGATCAGTTGAACAAGCCAGAAGGTGATTGGAACAATGTTTTGTAGATGGAGGAGACTAAAATAGTGGTTTAAGTGAGAAGCATTATGTTTCCAGTATAAAAACTTCAAAGAATCCGTGGAACACAGTGGTGGTGTATCATGATTTGTTCCTGTGCTGCTGCATCTGGGCCAGGATGGCTTGTCATTGAGAAAACAAAGAATTCTAAATTACACCCGCAAATTCTAAAGGAAAATGTCCAGATATCAAAGAAGTCAGCTTCTCCCCTCTATCATATAACCCTATATATCACAGATCTCAGCTTCTCTCCCTCTATCATATAACCCTATATATCACAGAGCTCAGCTCCTCTCCTCTATCATATAACCCTATATATCACAGAGCTCAGCTTCTCTCCGTCTATCATATTCTGGTCTCCTAGGGCAGCATAAACCCCCTGATGGGTTCCCTTTAAAGAAGAACAGAGTTACAGTTTTGGAATGGCCAAGTAAAAGTCCAGACCTTACTCCAATGGAAGGACCTGAAGCAAGCATAGGAGGAAACCTATCAGCATTACACAGTTGATGCTGTTTTGTTTGGAAGAATTGGCTTAAATTCCTTCAAGCTTATGTGGAGGACTAATTAATAGAAATGGGCGAATTTCCCAAAATTCGGTTCGTTCACTTCACCGGATTTCTCGGCAAAAAATAACTTCGTTCCGAATTACTTTGGGACGAATCACGTTAAAAAAACAGCTATTTCCAGGCTGCACAGAGCCTGCAAGGTGCTGTAGAACGTTGTGCCATGTTTAAATATGCAGAGGGAGCTTGGTTTGGTCTTCATACAATGTTGTGTTTTAGTATGACACGCACATGACTGCCGCCGCTCTTAGAATCGCTTCACTATAAAATTCCCTGGGCACTTAAGAGGGCAAAACTGACCAAAAAACTGAAGGGGAAATGTAGCCTGATAAAGTCATAGCAGAGACAGCTGGAAAAAAAACAAGCTGAGGGCTCAGGTGGCAACATCAGTGACAGAGTGTGGAGGTGACGGCGGGCAGCCACAGCAGCATGAGGTCAGACAGTGGGACAAAGGGCACAGTGTGGAGGTCACAGGCAGCAGCCACGCAGCAGCATGAGGGGCAGAAGTGGCACAATGACATTTGGAGGTGGCAAAAACAGGAGTAGGCCACAGTGTGGCACAATTACACAGTTTTTAGGTTACGGCAGCAGCCACAGCAGCAGCATGAGGTCAGACAGTGGCACAATGACTGAGAGCGGAGGTCACGGCAGCAGCCACAGCAGCAGCATGAGGTCAGACAGTGGCACAATCACATTCTAGAGGTGGCAAAAAAAGGAGTAGGCCACAGAGTGGGACAATGACATAGTGTGTAGGTCACGGCATCAGCCACAGCAGCAGCATTTAGGTCAGACAGTGGCACAATGACAGTGTGTTAGGTCACGGCATCAGCCACTGCAGCGCATGAGGTCAGCAGTGGCACAATGACACGTGTGTAGGTCACAGCAGCAAACCACAGCGCAGCATGAGGTCAGAACAGTGGCACAATGACATTCTGGAGGTGGCAAAAAACAGGAGTAGGCCACAGAGTGGCACAATGACACAGAGTGTAGGTTACGGGCAGCGCCACAGCGCGCATGAGGTAGACAGGGCACAATGACACAGTGTGGAGGTCACGGCAGCGCCACAGCAGCAGCTGAGGTCAGCAGTGGCACAATGACATTTGGAGGGGCAAAAACGGAGTGGGCCCACAGAGTGGGAAATGAATTGGGGTGTGGGTCACGGCTCAGCCACAGCCAGCATGAGGTCAGACAGTGGCCAATGCCCGTGTGTAGGCCCGGCATCAGCCCAGCACCGCAGAGGTCAGACAGTGGCCCAAAATGAACAGTGTGTAGGCACGGCAGCACCACCAGCAGCAGAGGTCAGACAGTGGCACAATGCATTCTGGAGGGGGCAAAAACGGGAGTAGGCCAGAGTGGCACATGACACAGAGTGTGGTTTTACGGCAGCCCCCACAGCAGCGTTGGGGTCGGGACAGTGGCACAATGACACAGTGTGCAGGTCACGGCGCAGCAGCAGCATGAGGTCGACAGGGGACAGTGACATTCTGGAGGTAAAAAAAAAACAGGGTAAGCCACAGTGGGAAAATGACACAGTTTGGAGGTCCGGCAGAGCCACAGCAGCAGCATGAGGTCAGACAGTGGCAAAAGACATTTGGAGGGCCAAAAAACGGGAGTTTGGCCCACAGAGTGGGAAAATGCAGAGTTGTGGTCACGGCATCCCCAACGAGCAGCATGAGGTCGACAGTGGCACAATGACAGTTGGTAGGTCAGGGGCAGCAGCCACAGCGAGCATGGGTTAGCAGTGGCCAATGCACAGTGTGTAGGTCAGGGGCACCGGCTGAGGTCAGCGTGGCAAAAATGACATTCTGGAGGTGGCAAAAACAGGAGTAGGCCACAGAGTGGGCAATGACCAGTTGTAGGTCACGGCAGCAGCCACAGCAGCGCATGAGGTCAGACAGTGGCAAAAGCACGTGTGTAGGTCAGGGCAGCGCCACAGCAGCAGAGAGGTAGACGGGGGCACAAGACAGTGTGTAGGTCACGGATCGCCCAGCGCAGCTGGGTTTTGACAGTAGCACAATGCGTGTGTAGGTCACGGCAGCAGCGCATGAGGTCAACAGTGGCACAATGACATTTCTGGAGGGGTGCAAAAACAGGGTAGGCCCGGAGGGGGGAAAAATGACACAGGTTTAGGCCGGGGCAGCAGCCACAGCGAGCTGAGGTAGACAGTGGCCAATGAACATGTGGGGTCACGGTAGGCAAGCAGCAGATGAGGTCGGACAGTGGCACCATGACATTCGGGAGGTGGAAAAACAGGAGAGGCCCGAGGGGACAATGAACATGTGTAGGCCCGGGCTCGCCACAGCAGCGCATGAGGTCAAAAGTGGCACAATGACAGGTGTGGGTCATGGCGCAGCGCATGAGGTCAGAGAGTGGCACAATGAATTCTAGAGGGGGAAAAAACGGGAGTAAGCCACAAAGGGGACAATGAACAGTGTGTAGGTCAGGCAGCGCCACGAAAAAAAGCAGCATGGGGTCGAACAGTGGCACAATGACATTTGGAGGGGGCAAAAACAGGAGAGCCCACAGAGGGGGAAATGACACAGTGTGGAGGTCACGGCAGCGCCCAGCAGCAGATGGGTCAGACGTGGCCGCCAGGTGTGGAGGTGGGTGGAATAGCGTTTTGGGTAAAGAGGGTTTGGTGGCGAGGAAAAAACTGTAGAAAATTTGTGGCATAGGGGGTGGCGGCATCAGAATAGGGGGCTGAGGAGGTAGTTTGCCCCCGACCATTTTCACAGTTTGGGTGAGGCGTCAGGCTGATGTAGTTGACGCCTAAGGCTTTGGTGGGGGAAAAATCCTGGCCAATCCACCCTGATTCATTTGACAAAGGTCATCGTTCACATTTCCCGGGTGGACAAGCGGGTTTTCCCCTTGGGGTAACGATAGCCCCGCCCCCCTGACAACCCGCTCTGATCCCAAATACGGGCCCGGGAGGCAGCTTCTCCACTGAAAAATCGGAATTTGCGGCCAAAAAACCCTTTTTTGGGCTGCCCGTGTCCAGCGGATCTTCAAACTGGGGGGCAGAGTGCTTTCCAATTAGGAACCCACTTTTGGGTTCAGGGTCTGCTCCAGGTTCTGTTGTGTGCTTGGCGGCGACTGCCCTCCCACTAGGCGGGTAAAGGAAGTGTCATCATTTTATCCAGTTAGGTTGCTGTGATGGGCTGGTAGCTCGACCCCCCCCCCTTCCCCCAGCAGTGCGGCTTTAGTACGTGAGCGCTGAGAACCCCCCCGGTCAGAACTGTCGAGGGGGGGCAATGCCGACATGGGCAGCGGCCAACTGACTATGGGGGTTTCCCCTTTTGTCGTTGAGTTTGCCCTCCCTTTCAATAGTGGGAAAAAAGGCCCCCATTTTGGCCCGGTAGCGGGGCCCAATAGGGGGAGACCCAGAATCTCCCTCTGCTGGATGCTGACTATTCGGCTGTCATAGCCAGGCAAAATCAGGCAGGCCCCCCTTGCAAAAAGTGACTCCGGGGGGGCTCCCGCCCCTTTCCCCCCTGTATAATGCCACGGTGCTTGTGGGTCACTGCTCGTCTTCCTCTTTCCATCACCTCCCCCCAGCTGCTCCTGTGTGGGGTAGTGGAAAACAGCCGCATTGTATTTATCAGTAAATATATGTGTGATTATTATTTTAAAAAAATTTTTTGCATCCTGGTGTTTGGCCCACAAGATGCCACTGTCTTGGAAATGTTGTAAATATAGACATGTGACTAAGCATGTGAGGAGGATGAGGGAGCGGCCATTTTGGGGGAAGAAAAGAAAGACAAAGAGAAGGCAGGAGGGGAACAGATGCTGGTAAAGATTGATGGTTTTCCCTGCCCCGTTTGGGCTAAAGTGTGAAAACCCCCCAAAGAGAGAGAAGTAAAAATGTGCGCATGAAGCTTTTGTCAAAAAAAAGCCCACAAAGGAAAGTACACTCTGCAGAGATGAGAGAGGACATTTGGATCCCGCTTCAACAGCAGGGATCATACCCCAGAGCAGCAACTGGGCCCAAACGAAAAGGTTCCCTTGGTAAAAAAAAGCGTGCCCCCAACAAAATTTTAAATGGTGAGGCCTGTTAGTCTAGTTGGGGACAGATTTGGTTTCAGGCCCAATAGGTGTTTATCCAACTCGCCTCCTGATTCGGGAATTGGATGGGCTTGTTTTAGCACTTATTTATGAAACCCGGGTTGCATTTGGAGAGGATCTGTTTTATGTGTTTTGTTGGGGATAGCGGGTAGAGGGGGTTAAATTGTAAGGTCTGGCCCACTGCCCCGTTTTGACGCCCCCACACACGTTTTTCCCTGTCTTTTTTATGGTTTTAAAAAGGTTTGTGGGTGTTCGGCCTTTCTGCCCCCCATGGGGAAAAACTATCGGATCCAGGGCCCCACTCTCGGGGCGCCTGTGTGGCACGGGGGCCTTGGTTCCATTTGTACAGTGTTTTTGGGGTTTTTGTTCCAATGTTTTCTAAAAAGTTCAGTAAATATGGGTTGTTGAACGGGTGTTGGAGTCATTTTCTTGTCCGTTAACTTCGCTGTATTCCCGGGGAACCCTACCTCGGTGCTCAGTTACAATTTGGGCATAGGGGGGGCAGGATACAGGGGCCTTTATGGACGGGATGGACGGGAGGTTTTCCCGGCGTCACGGGGCCCCCGGCCCAGGCCAAGTTAGGGGCCCCAAAATCCCCCGCCCAAGTGAGATTTTCCTGTAGGGTCACTTTTAAAACCCCTCCCCAAATTTGGGAAAAAAATGACACTGCGGACTGGGACGAAAGGGTACTTTAGTGCATTTAAAAAATTGTAACCTAGCTCCAAAAACTAGGGGGGAGATACCCTTGGGGGCCTTAGAGGGGGCGTTAGAGGCCAGTGAGGGTACGGCCCGGTCGAGAGAGACACACTGGACAAAATATTCTCCCTGCGGAAGGACCCCCAAGGGGGGCTGCCAAGGTGGTGACCTGCGAAGCCACTTTTCAAACCGGCCGCAAAAGAGGGAGAGACCCTCTGCGTATTTAATGCCTACGGGGAAATTTGAATAAAATAAGGCGGGAGACCCAGGGCCTGGGGGCTTTTCGG
The DNA here is from genome assembly GCA_025379985.1 of Phyllomedusa bahiana. NCBI lineage: Eukaryota > Metazoa > Chordata > Amphibia > Anura > Hylidae > Phyllomedusa > Phyllomedusa bahiana. The sequence goes on along the minus strand of JAODAL010007185.1, from coordinate 6,723 downwards.
GAAGTGGATAAGTTACAAAAGAGATCAGTTCATTGTGGGATGTAAAATAAATCCTTAGGGGACAAATTGCAAGAGATGCCCGAATGAGGCTGCCTGGTTTTATAGTTTTTACTTGCCCACTGTGGAGAGGGAAGAAGAACCCTCCCTACAATGGTAAAGGCCGCTGAGCCCCCAAAGCAACGAGGAGTGGGAGCTCAGGGTCTTTAACGATGTGGTCCGGGTTTTGCGGACAGAGTTAGAGAACTTCGGTGGAAGTGTCCCGAAAAGGGCCAAAAAGGCTCAAATCCAGAAGTGCCCCCATTTTTCCCCCAGCACCATTTCAGGAAATCCACAGGGGGGGGCCCCACTGCAAGGCTCCATCAGGCACACGGAATTGGGGGGCTTCTCTGTGGGCTTCCCAACAGTATGGCCAATCCAGAGAGGTCTTAAACATGTAGGGGCAGACCCGGTTTTTTTAAATACCGCCCCCCCCCCCCCCCCCCCCCCCCCCCCCCCCCCCCCCCCCCCCCCCCCCCCCCCCCCCCCCCCCCCCCCCCCCCCCCCCCCCCCCCCCCCCCCCCCCCCCCCCCCCCCCCCCCCCCCCCCCCCCCCCCCCCCCCCCCCCCCCCCCCCCCCCCCCCCCCCCCCCCCCCCCCCCCCCCCCCCCCCCCCCCCCCCCCCTCTAGCCCCGCAGTCCCATTTGGAAGCGAGTTAGAAGGCCAGAAAGTACGTTGCCTAGTTGATACAGGGTCAGAGTCACCCCGAGCCCATGGAGTTTTTGGCGACACTTTTGGCAATGATGGAGCCGGAAAAGGGGAGCTTTAGGCTGACAGCAGCCAATAAAGGTGAAATGGACGTGCAAGGGATAGTTGGTGCAAGTCGAGTTGGGGCAAGAATCGGCAAGAGGGAGTGGTGAGTGGATCACCCCTCTCGCCGGGGGTGGTGTAACACGGGTTTTGAATGTGCTCAGAGACTTGGCTCACCATCTCTACGCTAAAGGGGACCAAGATATTGGCAGGGGCCAACCCACGGCCCCATGAAGGTCCCCAAAAAGATGGTGAGGAGCTGCGTCTGCGAAAGAGCCCACATTGGTGGCCCATTGGGAGGGGAAGGTGCCAAACGAAAGCCTGATCAAGATCCCGCCACAAAACGAAAACGGTATTGATGTTGCCCGGGGGGAAACGGACGGAAGTTTAATGGGCTGGAAAATCTTGATTGAACCGGTCTCCAAGGAAGGGCTACAGAACGTCATGGGGCTGGGGCCCCTTGCCCCATGAAAAAATTTGGGGTGTACTGTGAGATGCCTAATGTCTGGACGCGAGTTAACCATTCCCCAAAAATTTTGTTAGCTGAAGTCTACGTTCCCGGAGAAGTATCTTCCGGCGGGGCTTTATGTATTGCCTGACAAGAGGTCGGCCTGGACCTATGCAGAGGGGTCCGACAGAGTGAACCTCCCAAAAGCGGAAAAGGAAAAGGCGGGTGATCAGGGGCCCAAATGGGGGTTGACCTCAGGGGTCTTACTCCGGGGCAACAACAGTTGCTGGAAGAAACCCTTTGGGAATTTCGGAGGCGTTCTAAAAACATTGAAGCCGGGGGTTTCTTCTTCCATTTTAGCACGAAATCCTTCGGGCAATACTATGCCCATCAGAGAAAGGTACCCGGAAAATCCCCCCCAGATGTACCAGGGGAAATGAAAAAATGGTGGCCCGATGCTGGAAAAGGGTGTCCAAAAGAGTCAAATCCCCGGGGGGGGCCGGTTGTCTTGGGGCGAAAAAAAAAATGGAAGTCTAGGTTTGTGTAGTTACCGAAAGCGAATGCCCGATGGTTCGTGATCTATCCATCCCCGGATTAAGAATCGCGTCCCCCCTGGTCAGGCAAGTTTTTTCACCTCACTGGGCCCCGGATGTGGGTCCCGGGTAAAGGACAGGGGGAAAAACAGCCTTTATTCACCCCAGGGGGTTATGGTTCAATGGAGCCATTTGGCCCCTTAATTCAAGGGACATTCCCGAGGTGGGTGGGCACTGTTGGGGGATCTTAACTTTGAGGGGTGCGATTACCTGGACGATGTAGTGGTGTTCGGGAACTCCTTTTTAAGACCTTTTTCAGAAATGCGGCAGGTCCTGGAACGACTACGGGCCCCCGGGTCAAGATCAAGCCTAAGAAGTGTCAACTCTTCAAAAAGGGATAGAGTACTTGGGGCATGTGGTCCCTCAGAGGGGGTTCAGCCGGCCCCCGTAAAGGTGGAGGCGTTTTAAAAATGGCCCCGGCGTGTCACTCGGGGTACAAGCATTCCTGGGGGGCGGATATTACCCAAGCTTTATACCCCGTTCGCTCATCTGACAGGCCCTTTTTTTGGTAGTGAGAGGTAGGCTGGGGGCCCAAAAAACGCCCCTATTGAGTGGGGGCCCGGCAGCAAAAAACTTTGACCCCTGAAAGAGGGGACCAGTGCTCCGTTTTGGCCCATGCACGGTTTGTACTCCCTTTTTGTTGTTACTGATGGGGTCTACATGGGTTGGGGGGCCCTGCTGTCCAGGCCAGGAAGGGCGGAGAGAGTAATTGCTATGCCAGTCGGTCTTTGAAGAAAATCAGAGCGCAAATTTGACAATTATAGCTCCCTTTTAAATTGGAAAATATTGGCCTGGTATGGGCCATGACAGAAATTTTCAGGTACCTGACCGGGCAGAGGTGACCGTCTGGGCAACAATCCCTTGGCAATTTGGAGCCCCTTTAGAGGATGGGTGGCCCGACTTCAAGTACCAAATTTAAATTAAGTTCCGTTTGGGGGGGAAAAAGGTAATGCGATGCCCTCCTGGGTTCGGTAAGATACCATTCCAGTGTTGCGAAAAGTTAGAAGACACTGAAATGCCGACCTTGGCGGTTTCCCATGTTCCAGGACGTGGCACACTCAAATGGGGTGGCCCTCTGGGGGGCCCCAAAGGGGTTGGAAAAAACAGTGGTGATTTGGGAGGGGTCCAGATGGTTTCACAGTTTAGGAAGGTGAAGTGGGGGGTCCGGTCTGGGTCTGGGGCCCGGGGCCCGAAAAGGGCCCGCTGATCAGGAGGGGGGAAAAGCTGTTGAGGCAGTGGGATAGCTAGTTTTCCCCCGGGTCTCCTGTGCCGGACCATCTACTTACAATAGAGTTGACCACCGAAAAAGATGTTATCCCATGTCATTGGGGGCCAGAGGCGCTCGGGAAGCTCATGGAGAGGCGCAATTTTTGGGGGTGACAAAAAACCCTTTAATGGCTTTTAAGACTAGTTCTTCTGACTTGTTTAAACTGGTGTCTGAGGCTTGCCTCAAGTGTCGTACCTGTGGGTTAAGTAAGAGCCTGAAAAGGGCTCCCGTTCAGACCTCCGACACTGCCCCTAGACTCTTGTGATTGACTTGTGCAGATTGGGTCTCTACCTCTGGGCATTCGTATGTTTGGTCATACAGACCATTTTACTAAGTAGCGGTGGCTGTACCACTAGGATCAGACTGCAGAGTCTGTGTGAAGCGGTCTGCAAGCACTTTTACAGGTGTTTGGGGGCCACAGGGATACATTTTTGCCGGGGGATGTTTCCCAAAGGGGGTATAATGGCGGCTGTAAAGTTGTTGGGATTGGGTTCGTATCCCCTTCTCCCCAGGGGAAGGAGTTGTGGCGGTTTTAACCCCACCCCCTTTTCAGATGCTGGGCTTTAGAGGAAGCCAGAAGGTAGGTGGCCTGAGTCCTGCCGAGCTGATGTGGGCCTACAACAATAAGGTGCACAGTACCACGGGTTACTCCCCCCCACATTTGATGTTTGGGGGGGGACCGGGTCGAGAGATTGAGGATCCACATGCCCCGTCCGACGAACCACCACCGACCCGTACCCGGCTGGGCCCAGGAAAAACCCCGCCGATGGGATGGTGCACAAGGTTGTAGGAGAGCGTTGAAACAAGTGGGGGCATCCTAACCGCGGCCCGTGCAGAGAGAAGTTTTTCTCAGGGTTGGGGGTTTTGGGCGGGCTAGAGGCCATCTGGGGGAAGTTGGTGGGGGTGGGAGGTGTTCCATATGTGGTCAAAAGAGGGGTGGCCCGCCATCCAGTCTAGAGGGTAGAGCCGTAGGACGGGGGCCCCCGATCCGAAATCTGCACAGAAATATGTTGAGGCGCCGTGATTTTTAAGTGCCTGAAACTACGCCCGGGAAATACCTACCCCTGTCTAGCAGCCTCCCTTAGTTTAGGTTTGGGGGGCTGTCATGGTTCCCGGGGTCAACGGGTTCCCCTGTGTCCAGTTGCCACCCAGAGAGGACTGGGGCAGTAAAAAGGTCTCCCCCCCGAGATGTTTCCTGAGCCTATAGCCCCGTAGGACACCCGGTTTCAAGCTGGGGGTACCCCCCAGCACTATGCGCAAGACGAGTTTGTGTGGGGGGGGTTTTCGAGGACGCCGCTTCTAGGGGGTTTATGTGGGGTGTGGAAAAAGCTGCTTGTATTTACCAGTAAAACATATGTGTGACTTTTATTGAAGCATTCTGTTGTCCTGGGTGTTTGGCCACAAAAAAAGCCATTGTTCTGGGGAAAGTTGCATGCAAATGATAGACATGTGACTAGAGACTTTTGACTGGAGGCATGAGGGAGCGGCCCTTTTTGGGAAGAACAAGAAAGACAAAGAGAAGGCAGGAGGGAACAGGTGGCTGAAAATTGACTGAGCTTTTCCGTCCGTTTGGGCTCAAAAAAGTGAGAACCCCCAAAAAGAGAGAAGTGTAACTGTGCGCCTGAAGCTGTTTTCAAAGAAAACCCGAAGGAAATACCTCTGCAGAGACTGAGGAAGCGATACATCTTGGATGCCGACTTTAACGCGGGAACATACCCCAGAGCAGCAAATGCCCGGCCATCGAAAGGTTTTACCTGGGTCAAAAAAAAGGATGCACGCCAAAAAAATTTTGGGCTGTGTGCAGGCTGTTGTTTGTTGGACGATTTGGGTTTTAGGCCATGGTGTTTTTCCAATAGCCTTTTGATTTGGGGCATTGGAGGGGGCTTGTTATGCATGTTATTTAGCAAGGTTCGCATGTGAGAGGATCTTTTTATGTGTATATGTCTGGGGAAGCGGGTGGGTTGGTTAAATTGTAGCTTCTGTCCCCCCAGCCGGTTTTTGAACTGCCCCACACACGATTGTTCCTGCCCTTGTAGGGTTTTAAAAAAGTTGCGGGTGTTCGGCCTTTTAAAACCCCCAGAGTGGGGTAAACTGTCGTGAAATCCAGGGACACACTTCGGGGCCGCTGTGTGGCACAGGGGCCTTGGATACCATTTTGTACATGGTGTTTGGGGATTTTTTCCCAAAATGTTTCTAAAAAGTTCAGTAAAATATGGGTTTTTGAATGGTGTTGGAGTATTTCTTTTCCGTAACTTCGCTGTTTCGGGAACCCTACCTCGGTGTCAGCTTACACTGCTCCCCCTCTCTTGTCACGGGTAGAAAATCCACTCTTTTAAACAGACAATGCTTCTGCTCCAATGCCCCTCCTCCTCCATTTCAGTCCCCACCGGATCATGTGGCCGCGGAGTAGTCCCCCACGTCTGCCCCCTGCCCAGACAGATTTTTCAGATCTGTTCCAGGACATGAAGCAGTGGAAAGATGTTATTCATCCCGTAGTCCTGGGGGATGACAAAAACTTTGGCCCCCTCGAAGGTCTCAACAAAATGGCAGGTGTCACGCTGAGCTGCCACTGGTGACTTCAAAGTTACCAGGGGAGTACCCCTGCCCGCTGGATCATCAAAAAATCGTTAATGGCCTTTCTCTGTTCTACAGTCGGTCCAACATGTGAGGCTGGAAATTTCCAAAAAGGGGGAACATGATATCAGGGGTGTTGGGGGAGGCCCTTTGCCGCTGCAACTCGAGGAGGGTTTTCCTGCTTTGTGGAATGGTGAAGTGCATGCACAGTTTTCCCGGCCATTTTTAGAATCTTCAAAAATCGGTGGGAAAATTCAGGAACCTTTTCAAACCAGATTGAACACATGCGCCCATGCAGGGCGCAGGCCATCCCTCCTCGGTGCAGCGCGGGGCCCTGTTCCCCCCCATGTCTGTACCCTGGTTCGATTTTCAGTTTGGGGCGGAGAAACCCCCCATCGATTTTTTGTGCATGCGCGGAGGTTCCTCCCCTGTGTGACTTCGTTGCCGAGGCAAGCCAGGTGTTAGAAAATGCGTGACATGCTGTGCCCTACACATGTGGGATGATGGAGCAGACTTGTGGAGGTGAGATGGTGGTGGGGGTGGAGGAGGGAAAAACGGACATTGGCGCAGGGCCCAGTTTGACAAGGGAGGAGGGCGGCGTTCCTGTCCAAGTTTTGTGTGCCTGGGGCGGAAGCCCTTCACCCGTGGGCCGTAAAGGACAGTACTGGCCCTGACAGTGACGCTCCAGACGTCCCCCCGCTGCCGTGCACCTTGGAACAAACCCATAAGTCAAGGGCTGGCCCACTTTTTGTTCTATATATTTATGAAATGCTGGTATCCTTTTTGGGAAAAAAAATTACGGCTTGGAACTCTCCATCCGGTCGGCACAAGCCATTAGTTTTTTGAAAAAGGTGAGAGTCCACCTTTGGAAAGAGGGGCTGCAGCACCAAAAAACTTGGACGGAGTAGGTCGTTCTGCCCCTTGGTTGGTTGGAAACATATGTTGTCTCTTTTCAATGCCTCGCTGAACGACTGCTGGCGCCATGAGTGCGAGGGCGGAGCATTGGACCCGGGGAGTAATGTCAAAAGAAAACGTCCCTTCGAGGGTGGTGGAGCC